>CAWUFW010008662.1:600000-862471 GCA_963921515.1 Calotriton arnoldi
CATGGGTAGAGGTGGTAGTAGTGACAGGCATCCAGCCCCCCATGGGTAGGGGTGGTAGTAGTGACAGGCATCCAGCCCCCCATGAGTAGAGGTGGTAGTAGTGGGAGGCATCCAGCCCCCCATGGGTAGAGGTGGTAGTAGTGGTAGGCATCTGGCACCCCTGGGTAGAGGTGGTAGTAGTGGTAGGCATCTGGCACCCCTGGGTAAGGGTGGTAGTGGTGGTTGGCATCCAGCCCCCCATGGGTAGAGGTGGTAGTAGTGACAGGCATCCAGCCCCCATGGGTAGAGGTGGTAGTAGTGGTAGGCATCCAGCCCCCCATGGGTAGAGGTGGTAGTAGTGGTAGGCATCCAGCCCCCCATGGGTAGAGGTGGTAGTAGTGACAGGCATCCAGCCCCCCATGGGTAGAGGTGGTAGTAGTGGTAGGCACCTGGCACCCCCTGGGTAAGTGTGGTAGTGGTGGTTGGCATCCAGCCCCCCATGGGTAGAGGTGGTAGTAGTGACAGGCATCCAGCCCCCATGGGTAGAGGTGGTAGTAGTGGTAGGCATCTGCCACCCCCTGGGTAAGGGTGGTAGCAGTGGTAGGCATCTGGCACCCCCTGGGTAAGGGTGGTAGTAGTGACAGGCATCCAGCCCCCCATGGGTAGAGGTGGTAGTAGTGACAGGCATCCAGCCCCCCATGGGTAGAGGTGGTAGTAGTGGTAGGCATCTGGCACCCCTGGGTAAGGGTGGTAGTAGTGACAGGCATCCAGCCCCCCATGGGTAGAGGTGGTAGTAGTGGTAGGCATCTGGCACCCCCTGGGTAGAGGTGGTAGTAGTGGTAGGCATCTGGCACCCCCTGGGTAAGTGTGGTAGTGGTGGTTGGCATCCAGCCCCCCATGGGTAGAGGTGGTAAAAGTGACAGGCATCCAGCCCCCCATGGGTAGAGGTGGTAGTAGTGGTAGGCATCTGGCACCCCCTGGGTAAGGGTGGTAGTAGTGGTAGGCATCTGGCACACCCTGGGTAAGGGTGGTAGTAGTGACAGGCATCCAGCCCCCCATGGGTAGAGGTGGTAGTAGTGGTAGGCATCTGGCACCCCCTGGGTAGAGGTGGTAGTAGGGGTAGGCATCTGGCACCCCCTGGGTAAGTGTGGTAGTGGTGGTTGGCATCCAGCCCCCCATGGGTAGAGGTGGTAGTAGTGACAGGCATCCAGCCCCCATGGGTAGAGGTGGTAGTAGTGGTAAGCATCTGGCACCCCTGGGTAAGGGTGGTAGTAGTGGTAGGCATCTGGCACCCCTGGGTAAGGGTGGTAGTAGTGACAGGCAACCAGCCCCCCATGGGTAGAGGTGGTAGTAGTGGTAGGCATCTGGCACCCCTGGGTAAGGGTGGTAGTAGTGGTAGGCATCTGGCACCCCTGGGTAAGGGTGGTAGTAGTGACAGGCATCCAGCCCCCCATGGGTAGAGGTGGTAGTAGTGGTAGGCATCTGGCTCCCCCTGGGTAAGGGTGGTAGTGGTGGTTGGCATCCAGTCCCCCATGGGTAGAGGTGGTAGTAGTGACAGGCATCCAGCCCCCCATGGGTAGAGGTGGTAGTAATGGTAGGCATCCAGCCCCCCATGGGTAGAGGTGGTAGTAGTGTTAGGCATCCAGCTCCCCAGGGGTAGAGGTGGTAGTAGTGACAGGCATCCAGCCCCCCATGGGTAGAGGTGGTAGTAGTGGTAGGCATCTGGCACCCCCTGGGTAAGGGTGGTAGTGGTGGTAGGCATCCAGCCCCCATGGGTAGAGGTGGTAGTAGTGGTAGGCATCCAGCCCCCATGGGTAGAGGTGGTAGTAGTGGTAGGCATCTGGCACCCCTGGGTAAGGGTGGTAGTAGTGACAGGCATCCAGCCCCCCATGGGTAGAGGTGGTAGTAGTGGTAGGCATCTGGCACCCCCTGGGTAGAGGTGGTAGTAGTGGTAGGCATCCAGCCCCCCATGGGTAGAGTTGGTAGTAGTGGTAGGCATCCAGCCCCCCATGGGTAGAGGTGGTAGTAGTGACAGGCATCCAGCCCCCCATGGGTAGAGGTGGTAGTAGTGGTAGGCATCTGGCACCCCCTGGGTAAGTGTGGTAGTGGTGGTTGGCATCCAGCCCCCCATGGGTAGAGGTGGTAGTAGTGACAGGCATTCAGCCCCCCATGGGTAGAGGTGGTAGTAGTGGTAGGCATCTGGCACCCCTTGGGTAAGGGTGGTAGTAGTGGTAGGCATCTGGCACCCCTGGGTAAGGGTGGTAGTGGTGGTTGGCATCCAGCCCCCATGGGTAGAGGTGGTAGTAGTGACAGGCATCCAGCCCCCCATGGGTAGAGGTGGTAGTAGTGGTAGGCATCCAGCTCCCCATGTGTAGAGGTGGTAGTAGTGGTAGGCATCCAGCCCCCATGGGTAGAGGTGGTAGTAGTGACAGGCATCCAGCCCCCCATGGGTAGAGGTGGTAGTAGTGGTAGGCATCTGGCACCCCTGGGTAAGGGTGGTAGTGGTGGTAGGCATCCAGCCCCCATGGGTAGAGGTGGTAGTAGTGACAGGCATCCAGCCCACCCTGGGTAGGGGTGGTAGTAGTGGTAGGCATACAGGCCCCTATGTGTATGTGTGGCATTGGTGAGGGCTATCCCGCCCCTATGGTGCTGCTGTTGCTGGTGTAGGTATTTCTGCATCCCTCTGTGTGTGATGTGTCGGGTACGTGTAGTTTGTTTTTGTTGTTGGTGTTTGACTTACCTTCTGCGCCGTACGCGTCCGTGCCTGTTCCGGTAATAGAGGTAGAATATTGGTAGGATCGGCACAAAGGGATTCATGGTTGGTTCGTCTCGTTCGTCTTTCTCTTTGCTTCGCCTCGTCCTCGTCGCTGGCATGTTCGTCTCGTAGCCGTGGATCGTGTTGTGGCGCGAATCGGAGCTTATGTGCGCCTCGACCGGATGCTTTGACGTGCCGTGCGTAGCGACGGGTTCGGCGCGTACGGGAAGCGCATCGTACTTGTCAGGCCGGACGGGGCTGCATTTTTGCTTCCGTGCGGCTCGATTCTGCGATTCCGGATCCGCCTCGGTCTGAGTTCAGGTCCTGTATTGGGTGAGTACGACTGGGTCGGGATTTGGGCAGTTGTGCGCATCGTACTTGCTCGTTCGGACGTATGTGCGGATCGGTCGGGAAACAGGCATTCGCCTGGATTTTTTCCCGACCGAATGGTATTAGGTGCCTCCGACCGGGATCGGAATCGACCCCTTAGTCCTTATCAGGCAGGCTTTAGAGCAAGGATGTCCAGAATAAATCAGATTTTAAGGCTGCAAATCCTCTATTGGAAGACAGTGCTTCTGGAGGGCGGCAGCCTTTATCTGATCTTTGTGGACCTAAAATCAGCATTCGACCTGGTCCCCAGGGATAAATTATGGTCCATTTTATTAAGTATGGAGGTCCCTCCGTACCTTTGTCATCATATGAAGCGGCTCCACAAATCTAACTATGCACAAGTCAGATATGGGAAAAATGGTGAGCTCACTGATCCTATAGTCATAGACAGAGGGGTAAGGCAGGGGTGTGTTTTGGCCCCAATCCTTTTCTGTCTATTTATTAATGGTCTTGTGGACGACTTGATTGGCGGGAGGGATGTAGATGCCCCCAGGTTGGCGAAACGCAGGGTCCCGGCTAAGGCTGGGCGTAGTTCGCGAAGTAGTGCTTCGCGAAGCTACGCAAAGTGCAGTTCGCACTACGCGAAGCTTCGCGTAGCACTACGCGATCTGCGTAGTGCACTGTTCGCAATGATTGCACAGTGCCGGATGCTTGTCCGCACTGTGCAATCATTGAAAACGGCAACTTGCACAGTGCGAGCTGTCTCTTACTGCCGCCGAGTAGATTTTTACTCGAGCGGCAGCTTTCTCAACGCGGACTGGTAGTTTCTCATCGCGAGCGGTCGCGAGCATACGCGACCACTCGCAATGAGAAACCTGACCTCCCGCGTTGAGAATCTCGCCGGGAGGTTTATTTTCCACGCTCGCGATCGGCAACTTGATGTTGCTGATCGCGAACGAGGAAAAAGTCTCGCCGGGATGTCATTTTGCTTGCTCACGGTCGCCAACTTGACGTTGAGGACCGCGAGCAAGCAAAAATGACCGCGGCACTACGCTACGCTACGCGTGTTTGCACTGTGCTACGTGCAATTCGCGTTGTGCGAAGTAGCGCAAGCTTCGCAAACTACGCGAGCGTAGCGTAGCACTTCGCCCAGGGTTAGTCCCGGCCCTGATGTTCACCGATGACACTTTGCTTCTATCCAAATCCCCGATGGGAATTCAGCGGGCCCTAGATATTTTCCAGTCATTTTGCAAAAGCAGGGGCTTGGAGATAAACTCTTTAAAGACCAAATACATGGTTTTTAATGCAGGCAACTCCACACGTCCTAATCCCTGCTTAGATGGGAAACCACTGGAAAAAGTTTCAGTTTTAGATTATTTAGGATTAACCCTCACTGATAAAATGCAGTGGCACGCACAAATTAGGAAGGCTAGCTTAAGATTAGCCCAAACCTCAGGGGGACTGGCTAAGATGTACAAGAAAAACACCCACAAAATGGTCAGTCCGCTTATGGAAATTTATAAGATACAAGCAAGGGGGGCGGCCCTTTATGGGGCAGAAATCTGGGGCCATCAATCACCGGATTCCCTCTCTAAGAACGAAAATGTCTTTCTTAGACAAATCTTAGGCCTCCCGAAAAGCACACCACTGACGCCACTCCGTATTGACCTTGGGGTCGGTCCAATCACTGAGGAAGTTGCCCTCAGGCCCCTTCTTCATTGGAGACGTTTATGGTGTACACCAGAACTAGTGGCTTTTAAGGATGAGATGAAGGAAGTTATGAATCTGCAGGGGGCGGGCAAAATTCCATGGTTAGCCTATATCAAAAACACATTAGTTGCTTTAAGGATGGGTGATTTATGGCTCAACGCTGAAGTATCTTGCCCTACAATTCCCAGGAAGGCTCTTTCAAAGCTTTTTAGAGAATTTAAGATAAACCAGATTAAGGGGAATTCTACCACTGGTATACTGACTGTACAATTTTTAGAAATCAAGGAACAATACAGGTTAGAACCTGTTCTTGACGTTATTCAGCCACCCCTAGCCAAAAAACTTTATTTGCAATTTAGGCACGGGGTACTACCACTCCGTGCCTTTACAAATAACTGGGGGGGTGCACAGTCTAAGGGGTGTCCGGTATGTGAGAGTATCTCTGAATCGGACCAACATGTACTGTTTGTTTGTCCGGTATATAAGAAGATTAGGCACCGATGGCTGCAACAGGTTTGCCGGACTCTCGGGACAACTCACTGTGGGGAGGCATACAGGATATTAAAATATGATACTAGCCTCCCTATTGTGTATTCAGTTTCCCGATATTTATTTTCTATGTGGTGTGTTCGTTCAACTGTACTAAAATCTAATCTGGCCTAATTGGATCCTTTTAAACTTTTAAGTATTTTTATTCTTTTTTATTACATGAAATGAGTAGTTTTTAATGTTTTATTGAGACTTTTTAATCTTGCACTGTCCAGCATCTTACTTCATTCTGTATAACAAAATTGTATGAAATATGTTGCATTTTTTTTTCTAATGTACTTTTATGGCCGACAGCCAAAATAAAGATATTTTGAATTGAATTGAATTGAACTATTAACATCAGTGAATTATCCTGAAAAGTTAATAAGACCACACCTGCATAGTCATTGTTTGATTCTACTTTAGTGGCAACACACTTTAATGCTAGAGAGACTAGAGTTCAAAGCCCCGCCTTGGCAGGCCCAGAGAGGGAAGGTAGTGCAGGCCAAAAAAAAATGACCAAAATTAGTAAGGGGGTATCGCTAAGTGACCAAGGGGCATATTCACAAGGAGCTATCGCTGAATTAACGGCACTTTATCGCAGCCAAAGTCATGATAAATTTACCTCCCCATTCACAAGCCGGTGTTAACAGCCCACAGCACCAGTTTACCCGCGATCGCAGCCGCAAAAAACATCACCACAGAGGACCCCCGCAAATATCGCTAATGAGATGCAGAGTAGGCGTTCCCGTGCCAAAAGCTGAGACAACATCACACCTCAACATTCACAACGACAGCCACATCGGCGATAAGAACACAAAACAGGCGATAAGGCGCGTTAGCACCAGGAACTTTACACCTGCTCTGACCTGGTGTAAAGTCGGACGGCAGCCAGCACCACAAAAGGGAGCACAGCCCAGGGCCACATCCGAAGGGCAACAGATGCCATGGAGCCACTCATCATGCGGCCCGGACACCCAAGAGGGCCACAACACCCACCGCCACCACCCCAGGACCCCAACCCACACCCGGAACCCCCCCCCGGACCACCACAGACGCAGCGCAGACAAAGACAGCGGACCCCCAGGAAACGTACCAGCCGCACAGACCCAACATCTGACAATGTCACCGTCCACTACAGGCTGAAAGGGACAACCATACTACGCATCCTGACCATCATCGCCTAACAGGCCTATGGCACCAACACAGTGGACAACCAACATCCCACCCCACACAAAGCTGCTGGCTTGCCTGCACCTGTTGGCCCCTGGTACCCCCCAAACAACACCCGCCAGAGTCGGAGGAGTCACACAGCCAGCCACATCCAAGTCCCCCACACCTGTCCTGGACATCACCATCAACCTGGTACCCCGGTCCCCATACGTCCAACACAATGCGCAGGATCTGCTGGAGACCAAGCAAGGACCATACGCCATAGCAGGATGCATGCACGTGTCGGGGGCAATCCACAGCACACATGTACTACCTGTGCCCCCTGATGACACAGCACACAATCACCTCAACAGGAAGCACACGTCTCACATCAATGTGCAGGAAACAACAGAACATCGTGGAACCTCCAACAATGTCGCCTTCAAATACACAGCCAGTGTGCATGATACCTTCATCCTCCGACAGGCCATCATTAACTAGTGTTCCCAGGATGGCAACAAGGGAAATGCACACCCCCTTGGCAAGTTCAAAATGAACACCCCACACACCTCAACTCCACAACAATGCAACTCACAACTCTGGCAATGCACACGTCACAAAATCACAACCAACATGCACAACAACATGACCACCCACCAGACACGACAGAACAGCTTACAGTGGTAACCTGGTCAAGCCCTGAACATGAGCCATCAACGGCATAGCACCTCAGCCACATAATAGCCGAATGTGGGGAGAGGTGGCAACCAGGCATGTGTGAAGGATGCAGTAGAACCATGATCGGGAAAGCACACAATGCCAAGAGTGGCGGAGATGTGCTGGACAGACCGCAGGATGCAGAACAGACCCATATCCATGGCGACATACACCTCTGGCGTATGGAGTACAGTAGACGCAACCATGTCACCCCAGCCAGTGGGGGACCTCGCGGAAATGTTGCCTGTGACGCCACCCCCTAAGCGTTACCGGATTGGGATAGCCCGGCGTAGGCCACGCCAGCGTAGGGGTGGGAATAAAAATCACGTAGCCCTGGGCGTGGTCCTCTCCTGGAAAGCCCCACGTCTCTGCCAGGGTGGCGCCTCCCACCCCGCCACGAGGCCGACGCCATCCTCGTGAGCGGAGTTGCCTGCGATGCTGTGCGCCTGCCGGACCCCGGCACGCTGGACCACGAACCCCTCAGGCCCGCCCCTGCATAGCCAGGCCACACTGATCACCTGCCGACACCGGCGTGTGTCAAGGAGGGCCCACCACGTGCCGGCGCAAGCTCCAAGCCCGAGTCCCGTGACCTTGGCAGCGACCTCAGACCATCACGGCCTCCACGACACAGGCCCGCTTTAGTCCTTTCTCGTTGACGTACTCTACTGCCGCCTTCGGCCTACTCTTCGGACCAGTAGGTCCCATATGTGAAACTGTGTCCTGAGTCATGAATGGCAGTGACCCCAAATCCGGGCCAGCGGCCACAGCACCAGACCCCCCCGATCAGTGAGGCATAGTTCCATATGGGCATCTTGCGACACGTGGTGCCACTAACCCTGTTCAACGCCAGCCGGCTACACGTGGTGCCACTATCCCTGTTCAACGCCAGCCAGCTACACATGGTGCCACTAACCCTGTTCAACGCCAGCCGGCTACACGTGGTGCCACTAACCCTGTTCAACGCCAGCCGGCTACACGTGGTGCCACTGAACCTGAACAACGCAGGCCGGTGGGGCCATCCAACCTATGCCGGCGACACTAGGTGAATGGGCCGTGCTGACCGCTGCCTCAGGCCTACACCACGGTCAGGTAGGTCACACATTTGGAACTGAGTCTTGATTACACCATGGCAGTGAACATCATTTAAGGCAGAGAACAATTCACTATACTCCCTTCGATGTGGTGCCAACAAGTCTGTGCATGACATCACAACCACACGTGTCTGTGGGCCTACGTGGACCACTGCCCTCGGCCTACGCTGCGCACGAGTGGAATCACAGATTTGGAACTGAACATCAGTAATTCAAAAGGCAGAATACATATCATCGCACGCACGGAGAGGCATAAGAGGATGATGCGTTGCAGTCCGGAGGGAACAGGATCATCTTTACGGAGGTGATTGAACACTACCGACAACTGACCTTGTGTCACTAACTCTGTGCCTCGCGAGCCAACGACATGTGGCTGTGGGCCACTGCTGACCTCTGCCTCTGGCCTACACTGCGGTCCAGTGGGTCACAGTCTTGATTTGGCAATGGTGGAGTTCATATCAGTGTACCGGCATCATCGCAGACTGCATCCCTCACAGCACCTGTGCCACTAAGTCTGTTCCCCGACATTCATGGACACTCACTGGTCGTACATTGGTGGCGTTTGAGTCTATGGACTAGGGGCTAGTTTTCATCCTCATGTAGCTGATACCGAATTGTTGGTGAGGACGAGAGTTGCGCTTTCCACTCCTCCATTTGATGCTTCCAGATAACATCAGACCTTCCGCATCATGCCCTGGAGGACACCTTCCACTGCCCCCCTCAACCCTCCACAACATACACCTCGGACATTGATGGGGACCCGCTCAGGTCGCATGGCCCATCTGACTGCACCACAAGTCACCGTCCTGTGGCTGGGTGCCTGTGCTGGTCGCAGTGCATCCGGGGCCACTAACTCTGTGCTTGTCAGGTCTGGGACCCCTTCTTCTGAGACATTGGATGGCCTCTGAAGCGATGGTCTTGAGGTCATCAACGCCATGTGTCTGTGGCCCTGCGCTGTCCGCAGCCTCCGGCCTCAACTGCGGGCCACCAGGGCCCACACATAGCATTGAGTCCTGACCGGCCCGGACGTTGCATCACCGCAGGAGGCACACACCACCACCGCAAGCACCACCTCCAACCGCCATCTGCCAGAGTCAAAACTGTGGTCCTGACAGACCTACGGAGTTGCTCAGACCTGTCGTGGATGCCATCATCGGCCTGATACCCTGCTCAGCACTCCAGGTGCCAGTGACTCAGTGCACCACAAGCCATTGTCCGTTACTGATTAAGTTGTGTGCTGTGGAGAGGTTGCGCAGCAATGTCACCTCAAACAGTGTGGGAGCCCTGGTACATTGATGGGGGAGATGATGCAGGTCTGACACACCCCACTGCACCTGCATCAGGAGTATATATCGAAGGGACACAATCTGAGACTTTTTCTTCACATAAGCGCGCTCATCTCTAGTGCCCCAACCCCAGTGCACTGCAACTCACGGACACTTCTGTTTGCATGTTGGCTGTCCTCTGGACTTTCTCCGGCTCACTCCATGTTGCTCAGCTGTTGACTCTGTTATGCATGTGTTTTCTGTTTCCGTTGCACTGGTGTCCAATGTTCAAGTTGTTGCCAGCACCAAGCATTCCGTGCGGACTGGCTTACACTCACCCCACACACATCCAGCACAGGCGTCACTGTACATGTGGCCCTGCCAATAAAGGGGCCGGGTGCACGTGCCCGGGGCCAGTTCAACATGATATATGCGTGTGTCCCTGTGGTCTTGTTGTATGCATGAGGGCCCTGGGCCCTAGGACATTACATTGTGCTGTGTACATCGGATGCAGACATGTCACCGCAGGCAGCGGGTTGTAACTTGGACATGTAGCTTTGTCGTCACCCACTCAATTCGTAAGGGGAGTGGCCGGGGCCGTCGTACGCAGAGCCAACATGGATGTGTGACTGCTATTTGCGCGCCCCTGGACGTGGTTCTGTACTGTGAATGTGCATCTGCATGTGTCTCTATGGCAGTGTGGGTCTCCTTTGTGGGGTGTGGGTGGTCCCTTAAGGGTGATAGACACCTGTATATGTGTTCTAGTTCGCATTCCAGGTGTTCGGCCCCCACCCAGGCCTGTTGGGCCACCTCCTTTTGGCATTCTGACACCTGGCATTGGGGTGCCATGTGTGGGTGGGTGAAGTGTCGTGAGCCAGCTGTGCTTGTGTGTGCTTCCTGCTGTGTGGTCTGTTGCAGGCTCTGTGTTCTCCTCTGAGTAGCTCGGCTGCCCGGGTCCTGGTGGTGGGTTGCGTGGGATATCCATGGGCTGTTGTAGGGCGTTGGTGACGACGGTGTGGTGGTCCTCTCCGGCATCGCAGATGTGTTGTTTTCTGTGCTCTGCTGGAGGTGTTGTGTGCCCCTCTGCAATGTGCAGGGGAGATGCATGTTGACATTGTGTTGCAATGTATGTTGGCTCATTGTTCTGGTTTACATGCAGACTGTCTGGCAATGTACATTGTGACTGTTTGTGAGGTGCTGGATTCTTCTGCGGGACAGTGTACATTTGGACTACATGACGGATGTGAGGTCGTACGCGTACATTTCCATTTCACACTTTCCAGCTCTGTCAGGTGTAGTAGGCATGTTTCTGGGCATGTGCGGAGCCAGTTGTGTCCTCTGTTCTGCAGTGTCGGCTATGCGCATTGTACCACATTATCGTCAATGTGGGTGTGCTGTTCTTGCTATGTGTGTGTGCTGCAGTGTGCCAAGGGGATCTGGGACATGATCCTGGATGATTGTGGGTGTGCAGTGTGCTACACCTTGTTGTGCATGTGTGCCATTGTGCCCATCTGCCCCCGTCCCCCCAGTCCCTGTTCATTACACTCCCTGTTGATGTTGTATCAGGTCCTCTCGAGCTGTGTCCGTACTCCCTACTCCTTGCACCGTCTACACACTGATGACTGTGGCCTGGGTTTCCTCCAGCTCCTCCTGTGGCGCAGGACTGCCACCTCCTGTCGCCGTTGCTGCCTTCCTGTTATGAGCGGGTTTGTACCTGGTTTAGGTTGTCACGTCCTGCCGGCGCCTCTTGGCCTCCTGGATTGGTCTCCTCGGCACTCCGACTGCATTCCAGGTGGTCTGCTTGTGGGTCAGTTGCTGGTAGTGTTCTGTCACCTCTGTGGCGCTGGTCTTGTTTTCCTGCGGTCTGCACCCAGTCTTCCTCTCCCTTTTCTTCTTGGCCTTCCCCGACCCAGTTGTTCCTTGCTGGTGGTCTGTGGGGGTTGTGGGGTTCGCGTTGACCTCTGCGCTGGGTCAGGGTGCATCCATGTTGCTACGTGCTTTGGCTTGTTTCTGGTGTGTTGTTTCTGTGGGTTTTATGGTGCAATTTCCCGCCAGACGCGTGGGATTTGCAGGCCTGTGGCTGGTTTTCGCTACTTTTTGTACCGCGATTGGCCTCATCGCATGATTTCTCGCGTTCGCGTTTTGCATTTTTTCGGCGTGGCGTTGATTTTCACGCTGACATTTGACGCGTTATCTGGTGAGTATCGCATGCTACCGCCTTGTTGTGAATTCCACGTTGACACGGGGTTATTTTCCGCAATAGTCTGCGATGTTGAAAGTTGCGTTACGCTACTCTTGCGGTAGTTATCACACGTTCTTGTGAATATACCACCACGTTTCCTGAAAACCAGGATGTGGAAGGGTTTGCTAAAATCCAACCAGTTGGGGGTCTGTCTTCCTAGCATCCAGCCCCGCTATTTCCAACATAAAGTTCTGAAGTACACTTTCGGCACCGTTTCTGGTTGATCGCTTTCTTCCCCAACTACTTCAGTTGGAATAGCACTCGTTACTTAGCATGCGTTTAGTACGAATGCCATTACAACGCGGTCGTTAGAACGACCGCGTTGTTAGTTTGCATACCTTTACTACGCAATTCGGAACAACGAATTGCAGTAGGGGGCGCTGGATGTTGGAATAGTATAATTTACTATTCCAACTCCAGTCTTTGCGGACACTAGGGAAGGTGTTGGATTTTAAATCCCCCCTAACGCAAGTCGTTGTTCCGACTTGCGTAGTAAAGGTATGCGAACTAACAACGTGGTCGTTGTAACGACCGCGTTGTAATGGCATGCGAAGTATCGCATGCGAAGTAAACGCTGTTTACCCTTCAGTTGAGCTCAGCGAGCCCACATTTCAGTTAGGATGTCAATCTACTCCTTCCAAAGAACCCAGGAGAGGGTAGCTTTTGAAGGTTGTGTGAAGGGTCTGAAATCACTTCCTTTAGTGAGCCAAAAATGTTCTTTAGAGGACTTGTTGGCTTGTAAGAAATGAGAAGGGAAGTATGCCTTTTTCATGCTAAAAAGCAATTGTTAGCCTTTGTCCTGGATGTGGCATGTGATGTTGGCTAAAGGGAGACAAAATACTTTCCATTTTCTTACAAAGACTCAATCCTTTGGAGACAATTTGTTGAGCCTGGGTTTAGAGGACGGATAATTTATTGATGCTGGTTTTAGAGGATTTGAGTTTCGTTTTAGTGACAGAAATCACATGAAGTGTTGCAGTGACGATGAGCAGGAGGCAGTGAAGGGTGTCAGATTGGTCATCAGAAGGCGTGAAATCCTTGCCTGTAAGAGAATAATGAAAGTATATAGCCTGCTCGTGTTTTAGATGCTATTCCAGGATCAGAGTGGAGGAGTGGCTTTCCTTGCTGTTTTGAATGGACTTCATCTTGCAGAGAAAACAGGATGAAAAACATTGACTAGGAAACTGGTTGGTGCCTGGTGATGACTGATTTGGGATTTGTGGGAAAAGCAGGTCCAAACTGTTGCCAGCTTAGGGAGTGGCTGAATCGATTAGTTGGGTGATCATGTTTTGCAATATTCCCTAGGTATTATAGTTATGAGGTCTTCACCACAAATGTTGAAGTCCTTTAAAATGAGGGAGCCCTTTGTAGAGGAAATCATGAATTGTGCCAGTTTCATAAGGTTAATTGGAAAGAATTCTGATATGTTTTTAGGTGGGTGGTGAATGATTGTGAGTAGGAAGAAGTGGGTAGATGCACAAATGCCCAGTAATGTGTTAAACAAGCAGGTGTTTAAAGGACTCATAAGACATGGAAAGTGATGTGGGATTGGTGGACGAGGGCCAATCCTCCAATAAGGCAGATTTCACAATGTTGCATGCAATATTCCACTATATGGCGCCAGAAAATAGTTGACTAAATATCGTCAGACAAACATATTGTGCCCATAATATTGTTTACAAAAATATCACCTATTTGAGTTAATAATGTAAAATCTAAATCCAATTGAGCGATATATCTTGAAATGATATTTAAGTCACAATTTTTATTTCAGATGTTTTTACTACTGTTAATGATGACATATTTGATACTGTTGTTCTGATGTACAACTCATTCTAACATTCAATTGATTCCATTTCATTCCTACTAACACTCCATTCCATTCAAGCTATCATTCCACCTGTATGTTGTGCATGTATGTGTACTAATTGGCATATGCATTGTGTGTGGGAGAACTAGAGCGCTTGTGGGATCCATTTTTAAATGTCCCTTTGAGCACAAGATGGACGTGACGTTGTTTTCCCAGTCAGTGGAATAGTATTGCTGATGTTCCTGAAGCTGGAGGTAGGAGACCTTGGAACTGAAGTGCTGAGAGAGGAGACATGGCACCTTTAGAAATTCAAATATGCCTTTTGCTGAGAAGGGCTAGTGATTAGTCTTCCTGTTGCACTGCTTTTTGGCAGATGGTAAGGGTAAAGGGTGGGGCTGCAGTATCTGCTGTTGAAGGGGAAAGGGATCCTTTAGGTGAGGTCAGTGTTTTGTCTTTCCCCAATCACTCTTCAGTGACGGATGAAAGCCAGGTGCAGAAAGCTCATACCTCTTTGTGCTTCTGTTTGGGTGCTCCAGGCTGGAAGATATCCTGCATTGAGGAGCATCATTGACACAAAGCTTTGTGAGCAGAGTAGCCTGTAGAAAACACTTGAAAAAGGAACCGTCACAAACTGGTTCTAAAAAGTTCAGCTAGTGGATCGTCATCCTCTGTCTGCTTTGACAGTATAAATGTGAGACCCAATGATCCACTTGTTGTTCCAGTTCCAAGTTATTAATGACCAAGGAAGAGAGTGCTCCACAAAGTACTCAAAGTACTTATAAGAATATGTGTTACTAGTTGAGAAAGGTGAAAGTCCCACTGAAATAATCAACACAATCCTTGCCAGGTTAAACCACAAAAGTCACTATATAATCCTGTGCTTTACCCTCTGGTAGCTTGGCACACCAGTAGTAAGGCTTAACATAGATGCAATGTATGAAGTATTTATGCAGCCCTCAAACAGTAATGCAGTGAAAACACAATACAAGAAAAATCCCAACTCAATTTAGAAAAATAGAAGTAATGTTAATAAATAAAATGACTCCAAACCGACAAAAATCCAATCAGTAGAACCGGCTGAAAATCGAGCCAAAAAGCACAAAGCTCCACTCACCAGTATCTGGTCATGCTGGACCAGGTCCAAGTTACGAGTTTGTGCCGACTGTGTTGGAGAGTGGGTCAAATACAGGGACCTGGTATACCGCAGTGAGTTTACCTTCTCAGAGTCCAAGTCCTTGTGAGGAGCCTCAGCTGGAGCTTTGTATTTGTGGGGGCTACAAAGAGGTCTCTGTTAGCACGAGGGGCAGGTTGCTGCTGGAGATTCACATTGGCGATTGTTGCAGGTGGCGGCTGTTTGGCGCAAAAAGCATGTTGTCGCTGGAGCTTAACATTGACAGGAGACACAGTAGTTCTTGCTGCCCCAGAGAGCAGGTCAGCGTTGGAGCTTCGCATTTGTGGGAATTGTGCAAGATAGTTTCTTGGGGGAAACATCGTTTACAATGCTTGCAATACATCACATGCCATTACAACGCAAGTCATTACAACGACTTGCTGTAGGAGGCAGAAGGTGTTGGACTTCTGAATATTCACCTGGAGATCAGGAGGAGTACACTTTGATGCCATCCAAGGGTCCATGACATAGGTGACACCTCTTGGGGGTCAGGACTCACGTCAGCACAGGCTAGCAATTGGGCTTATGCACGGCCAGGAAGGTCCAGTCGGTGCTGGTCAGCTGGGCAGTTGCAGGGAGGCCTCTGGAATCTTATTGTGTCCCTATAGCTCAAACAGGAGGTCAGCCAACTGACCCTTGTAGTCACTTCTGGGAGGTCTGGGTTCAAGGCAAAGAGGCCCAGTCTTTCATTTTCAGAGCAGTGCAGTTCTTCTGAATCTTCCAAAGACCCAGGAGTGTTCTGATGAGAGGTTCTGGAGGTGCTATTCTTATACCCAGTGCCAACCTGTGAGTGAGGTTTGCCCCCTTTATCTATCCTTCCCCATTTTCTGGGTTTGGCTCCAAACTGTCCAGGGTAACAAAGGGCAGGCAGGACTAGCTATAAACTGCATTTGCCAATGTCAGGGCAGGCAGGCGTTGGAAGTCAGAAAGGGGGATGCATCACCCTTAGGCTACCATTTGAATTTCAAGAAGGGCTGAGTGCAATCCCCCAGGACATCCAGCTCAGGAGAAGAATAGTCTGCCCCACCCCAAGGTCCTTTTTTCCTCATTTCTGGAAGAAATACACAACACTCCACAGGAAAGCTATTCACAGTCTTGTGATCCTGGACACTGGCAGAAAAGCATGTTTGTTTTAGGAAGAAAAATGCCAATTTTCTAAAAATGACATTGTCAGAGTACTAACTTAAAATCTGGCTTTACCTTTAATGAAGGTTTTAAATTACCATTCATATGAGTGGAAGAAGCATTTCACTGCCTTTTCCCAAACTGAAGTTATCACTTATTAAGTGTAACAAGGTAACCCAGAGTAAATCTATGGGAGAGATAGCCTTACAACAGTGAAAATTGACTTTAAACGTTTTTCACTGACAGAACATGTGAAACGTAAATACAAATGTCCTCCTTTTTACACCCTGCCCTATGGGCCTGTAGGGCATACCTTAATGGTGACTTATAGGTATTTAAAAGGAAGGTTTAGGTCTGGCAAAAGGTATTTTTTGCCAGGTACAAATGAAAGTTTAAAACTGTAGTATAGGCTGCAGTGGCAGACCTGAGACATATTTACAGTGCTACTTTAGTGGGTGGCACACTGGATGCTGCTGCCCACTAGTGACATTTAATCTAGGAGTGTTCTGATGAGAGGTTCTGGAGGTGCTATTCTTATACCCAGTGCCAACCTGTGAGTGAGGTTTGCCCCCTTTATCTATCCTTCCCCATTTTCTGGGTTTGGCTCCAAACTGTCCAGGGTAACAAAGGGCAGGCAGGACTAGCTATAAACTGCATTTGCCAATGTCAGGGCAGGCAGGCGTTGGAAGTCAGAAAGGGGGATGCATCACCCTTAGGCTACCATTTGAATTTCAAGAAGGGCTGAGTGCAATCCCCCAGGACATCCAGCTCAGGAGAAGAATAGTCTGCCCCACCCCAAGGTCCTTTTTTCCTCATTTCTGGAAGAAATACACAACACTCCACAGGAAAGCTATTCACAGTCTTGTGATCCTGGACACTGGCAGAAAAGCATGTTTGTTTTAGGAAGAAAAATGCCAATTTTCTAAAAATGACATTGTCAGGGTAGTAACTTAAAATCTGGCTTTACCTTTAATGAAGGTTTTAAATTACCATTCATATGAGTGGAAGAAGCATTTCACTGTCTTTTCCCAAACTGAAGTTATCACTTATTAAGTGTAACAAGGTAACCCAGAGTAAATCTATGGGAGAGATAGCCTTACAACAGTGAAAATTGACTTTAAAAGTTTTTCACTGACAGAACATGTGAAACGTAAATACAAATGTCCTCCTTTTTACACCCTGCCCTATGGGCCTGTAGGGCATACCTTAATGGTGACTTATAGGTATTTAAAAGGAAGGTTTAGGTCTGGCAAAAGGTATTTTTTGCCAGGTACAAATGAAAGTTTAAAACTGTAGTATAGGCTGCAGTGGCAGACCTGAGACATATTTACAGTGCTACTTTAGTGGGTGGCACACTGGATGCTGCTGCCCACTAGTGACATTTAATCTACAGGCCCTGAGTACATTTAGTACCATTTACTCAGGACTTATAAATAAATTAAATGTGCCAATTAGGTTTATGCCAGTTTTTTCATGCTTAAGGGAAAGAGCACAAGCATCTTCCCACTAGTTAGCAAGGGTAAAGTGCACAGAGTCCTACTACCAACATAAATAAATATAGGGGAGTGAAGGCAAAAAGCTTAGGGGAATACCATGCCAAGGATGTCAAGTTTAACAGAACTGTTGTGCAACAATATCTGGTGTCTTCCTAACAGCCAGCTTACCAGAGGCAAGGAGCCATCACCAGAGTCTAGCTCTTGCTGTATGAAGCTGTTCATGTGACCTGATGTGCCTGGAAGCCAGCCTGCCTGTTTAGAGAGGGAAGGAGCCTGCTAATCTTCTAGGAAGAGTCCAGGAGGAGACTCTGATGCTGGAGGGGTTTGCCAGAGAAGAAAGACAAAGGAGAGCAATCCATGTAACCAGTGTATCTGCATGTAACAGACCCTCTGATTCACAGTTCCAGGTGGGAACCACAGAAGCGCTACTTAACCAGCACCGGTATGGCCAGAATGAAGATTGTGGCTTGACCAGTGCCTCTGTGACCAGAGAAAATTATGGGAAGGACCCCTTGCAGAGATAAGTGTGGACTGTAGGTGCCCTTGTTACCCCTGAATTTTGCCTGTTCGTGGCTCCATCGAGTTCGGCCTGTGTGGAGCTACTGCGAGCACAGAACACTTGCCCACCTATCCCAAAGGTAGTCTTACATATGCCAGCGACAGCCACTCCTGCTAGTGAGGCCTATGCTTGCCAGCAGCAATCTCATCAAAGATGTGACTGCAGCAATGGCACCTAAAGCATTGGAGGAACAGCACTGGAGTCGCGTTCTTGTGATCTTGCAGAAGAGGGGCTGCCCCGAGATAAAATCAGGCAGCCATCTGATCATGCAAGATCCACCATGGAGTGAACAGCCAAGCCTCACTTGAGAGAAATACCTTGAACTATGAGACAGAGCACATTTAGACTATAGCCTAATAATTTGCACCTTAGCCTAATCACGCTATAACATTATTCCTGGGGGAACTCCCTGGACTAGAAGGGGGGATCTGGGGAAAAATAGCCGGTAAAGGCGCAAAGAAACCCAGCCCCCAGGACACAAAATTGCATCTTTTCAGTATTGTGTGTGTAATATTTCGTTCTTGTGTGCATGAAAGCATTTACATCTGGAAGTGAAAGCACTGGGTTGGACAATCAATTATTGCGCTGTTTCGTGACTGTTCAGTTTTGAGCTTGAGCACTGTACACTATGTCCCTTAGAACTCAGTGACTATTTGCCATTGGTGCCACTGAGAGTCAAGTGCTGGAGGGATTTTACTTGACCCAGTTTTCAGAAAGGCCCTGGTGCATCAGAGGCAAACAACTTCAACCCTAATTGGTTGAGTCACAATAGCCCCTTGGTTGTCCGAACAGAATATGACAATTGCCTGTGTTTCTTTTCATCTTATGGATCTCTCATACAATCTTTTCACAAGCGTATTCATAAATTAGTTATATTGACTCGTTAATTGGTAAGCGGACAGTACTACAATGCTTGCGTGGCCTTTTTTTTTTGTTTAGTAATTTTTTATTAAATTTTCAGAAAAAGAGAACATATAATAATCAATTGAACACATTATGAATAAAGTACAATGATTAATTTAAAGAGAGAAATGTGAACAGTAGAGGAAAAAGACAGAGGAGGAAAGGAAGAGATATGGAGGGGAAAAGGAGAAGAAAAGAAGAGAGAGAGTTAGAGATAGGAAGAAATAAGAAATTAAGATGCAGGTGCATGAGTAGCAAGATAGGAAGTAAAGGGTAGCCAAAGTAGGTCGGATTTAATTTTCTGAGAAAGCGTAAGAGAGGAAACAGTAGTAATTCTGTGTTCATCGCAAACAAAGTTCCACCAAGTTAATAATGAAAATTTAGAGTTATCTTTCCAACAAGACATAATCACTTTAAAAGCTATAGCAACAAATAAGTCAAACAACAAAGTAATATAATTAGAAACATCAAAATCAGGTGAGGAGGAACCCAGAAAAACATTTTGCATTGATAATGGAATATTACATTTGAATATTATCCTACATTTGGACCAAATAGACTGCCAGAACTTTAAAACATTCGAACATTCATAAAGTTGATGAAGTAAAGTCCCAGTAGATTCAGAACAAGACCAACATAGGGACGAGGAGGTAGGGGAAAACTTGGAGATATGAACAGGGGTAATAATAGCTCTACTATAAATGAAGTAAAGGGATTGAGTGATACGTGCGGCAACAGAAGTTTTAAAAAGCTTGAGCCATAATTTATCCCAAGAAGAAATAGGGAGTGACATAGATAAGTCTGTTTCCCAGAGTAATTCGACAGGGGATTTAGGACGTTCAGAAACATGAGATAACAACAACTTATAAATAAAAGCAGCTTTAGGCCTATGCTTTCGAGAAACACTATATAACGGTGATGGTGAAGTAATTAATGAAGAGGCTAAAGGGTAATTGTTGGAAGATAAGGAAGTCTGCAATGCCGTTGATATTAAAAGATATTCATTAAAAAATGAATCAGGTAAATTATATTGTAACTGTAAATCCTGGAAGGGAATAACAGAATTATGTTGAATTAATTGATGAATAAAAATAATTCCCTTCTCCTTCCAATGCTTGTAGTAAAATGATTTACGTTTATATTTGATAAATTTATTGTACCAAATAGTGGAGGACAAAAAACATTGATATGAGTCTAAACCATCAGAAAAAATATTATATAATAATTGTCGGGAGTATTTTAAAATAGGATTATCTGATAGGAAGGAGCAATTAGACATATATATTATATCTCGAAAAGAAAAGTCTTTTAATAGGGAACGCTCAAAAACAATCCAACGGGGGATAGGGATATCCGCAAAATCATAAGTTAAGGCAAAAAATTGACGGATTAAAAATGCAGAATGATAAGATTTAAAATCTGGAAAACGAACACCTCCTTCTATTTTGGGACGTTTGAGTTTACTGAGGGCAATGCGGGGGTGTTTATTATTCCATAAAAACTTTGTACAAATAGAGTTCATCTGTGAGAAATACGAAGCAGGTATTCGAAAAGGTAACATGGAAAGAGTATATAGGACATGTGGCACAATCATCATTTTGATAGTATCTAATCTACCCCACCATGTCAAATAAAGGGGGACCAAGAAAGAAGGAGTGATTGTATTTTGGTAATTAGAACATTAAACGTATAACTAATGGTGTTAGAAATTGTGGAGGAAAACCAAATACCAAGGTATTTAATTTTTGTGGGACACCAAGTAAAATTAGTATTATTAAACATATATTGATAGCAAAGAGAGTTTAAGGGTAAGACTTCTGTTTTAGAAAAGTTCAACTTATATCCAGAGATACTAGAATATAACCGAACTTAATCCAAAAAGGGGGGGATGGAGGAATTAGG
This sequence comes from Calotriton arnoldi, assembly GCA_963921515.1. NCBI lineage: Eukaryota > Metazoa > Chordata > Amphibia > Caudata > Salamandridae > Calotriton > Calotriton arnoldi. The sequence goes on from CAWUFW010008662.1 coordinate 620,736, forward strand.
ATCAGACATATAAACCAGGATATCATCAGCGTAGGCTGATAATTTTGTTTCCATAGAATTATGTGAAAAACCAGAGATACCTGAATTAATTCGAATACGCTCAAGGAAAGGTTCCAGACATAGTACAAATAACAGGGGTGATAAGGGACAACCTTGGCGTGTGCCTCTATATAATGGAAAAGACTTAGAAAAATGGTTATTCACAAAAATACTAGCACGGGGGAAAGAATATAACAATTTAACATAAGAAATAAATTTTGGACCAAAACCAAACCATTTGAGTGTATTGATCATAAATTGCCAGTCTATGCGGTCGAAGGCCTTTTCAGCATCCAGAGACAATGCTGCAAGAGGGTATTTGTACTTTTTCCGAGGGAGATAACATTAGCAAACATGCGAGCATTGTCAGAAGCCAATCTGCCCTTAATAAAACCAGTTTGATCTGTTTTAACCAATAGTGGGATGATACTCTCAAGGCGAGTGGCGAGGATTTTAGCGAATATCTTACAATCATAATTGATTAATGAAATGGGGCGATAGTTTTTACACAGGGAATGATCCTTATCAGGTTTGGGAATGAGGACAATCAAAGCCTCCATAAACGAGCCAGATGCTTTGGAGTCAACAATGAATGAGTTAAAAAGGGCCAAAAGTTTGGGCGCAAAAATAGAGGAAAAAGTAGAAAAAAATTCGACAGAAAGACCATCAGGACCAGGGGCTTTTGATCTTTTTAAGGACTTAATGGCTTCCAGTATCTCTTGAATAGTAACCTCATTTTCTAATAAATCAAAGATATCAGGAAGCGAAGGAGGTTTAGGGAGGCCAGAAAAAAGGTGTGCACATTTTGAGCAGAGGGATTCGTATCGTCAGAATATAATGATTGATAATAATCATGAAATACAGATGCAATATCTTCATCAGAGGATGCCAAATTATTAGTTGATTCATTTAGAATAGGACCTATATTTTTACATTCAGATTTAATTTTTAAGTAGTTGGCCAACATCTTACCAGCTTTATTTTGACCACCGTGGTATTTAGACTTAATTTTAAGGAGAACATTGCATGCATCAATCGTGGCAAGTTTGTTAAGAGCAGATTTGGCTTTAATCAGTTCATGAAGAGCAGAGGGAGATTTAGAAGTAAAGTAATTATGTTCCAACAGTTTAAGTTGCTGTAATAAATTGGCATACTTGGCTTTAGCAGTTTTCTTCTTTTTGCTGAGTATGAAATAGCAAAGGCACGGAAGGAAGCCTTAAAGGCATCCCAGTTATTAGTAATGGAGGTGTGCAAAGGGTTGTTGATAGTAAAAAATTCATTAATAAAGGTAGTAGCTTTAATAACAAAAGTATTGTCAGTCAGCAAAAATTGTTACATTTCCAACGTCCAAATTTTGGAGGAGTCATGGAGAGGTCAAGGGAGGAAAAACGGGGCATGATCAGAAATAAAAATAGATCCAATCTCAGAGGATTGAATGGATGGAAGTAGGGGCTTACTAACCAAAATATAATCAATTCTAGAACGAGTGTGGTGAACGTTAGAAAAAAAGTAAACTCAAGAGTATCAGGGTTACAAGTCCTCCAAACATCATATAATGAACGAGAGGCAATGGCAGATTGAAATGATTTATGAGTTTTATCAGGATTAAATTTGCATTTGGATTGTCTATCCGAAAATGGATCTAACCATTGATTAAAGTCCCCAGCAACAATAATATTTGGACCATCAATAGAGGATAGTAATATCTTAATGTTATTCCAAAAGTCTGGGTCTGGCTTAACAGGGCCGTAGATATTCAGTAAGACAAGTTCTTTATTTTGTATAACAACCTTCGCCATTACCCAACGTCCATCAGTATCACATTGCGTAGATAAAATTTGCACATGAATCGATTTATGAAATAGAATAGCTACACCACCTTTCCGATTAGAAGCTGGAGAGTAAACAACTTGACCCACCCATTGTCTTTTCAATTTAAGTGATTCAACATCATTGCAATGCGTTTCTTGAATAAAAGAGACATGAGAATTCAACTTAGACAAATGTGAGAGTACCTTTTGCCTTTTGACAGGGTTTCCCAGACCACGAACATTCCACGTGACAACATTACACATAATGGAGGGAAGGGAGGGCAAGACATGAATGGAGATGATACACTTCAGGAGAACAACTGGAAGTAAAGAAACACCATTTAGTAGAAGAATACAGAAAACAAAATGTACAACAACATTTAACGATAATAGGCATAAGCATTAAGCAATAGATTAAAGAAAAATAAGCACTAACAAAAATATAATGAAAAACACTTATATATACAAAAAATCGATAATAAGATTGCACCAAAACAAAAAAGTAAAAAAACAATAAGATGCTAGAGGAAGAGAAAAAGAGAGAGAAGAGAAAAGAACAGAGGAAAGAAGAAAGTAAGCAGATCAAGGAAAAGAATCCAGATCTGAAGATAAACAAGCAACAAGAAAATTGGGACATGGTGACGACGAAAGCAGAGACAGCGATATGAGTAGATAAAGAATAATAATAAGCCTCAGAAGTAAAAGAATGAGCAGTATTAATAGGAAATTAAGAGTAACGGCAGAGAGAAAGAAAAAAAAGAGAAAAAGAACAATATCTTCAAGGAGGAACAAGCATGAGGAAGAAAATAGGATAAAAATAGGCGCAACATCAACCATTAACTATTAGAACAGAGAGAATATAAAACATTAATTTTCCATATTTCGAGGAGAGATATTATTGAGAAAGAGTCTCAGTTTGGCAGGATCATCAAAAGAACGTGACCTTCCTTCGTGAGTAACTTTGCAGAGACATGGGTGAAGAATACCATATTGAATGTTTAAGTGTCTCATCTGGGGACGGAGAGCCAGGAATTCCTTACGGCGTGCATTTGTTGCATTTGAAACATCTTGAGAAATGAATATATTATGACCTGACCATGTGAGGTTTCGTTTGGATTTAACCGCTTTCAAGACATGCATCAATTCAGTGAACTCTAAGAAAAGCATGATGATACCTCGAGGTTTGTTAGAGTTAGGTTGAAGACGACCTAAACGATGCGCCCGTTGTATGTTAAGGGGTGATGAAGGTTGAAGGTCTAAAAGGTCCGTCAGGAACTTTTTCAGAAAGGATAACATGTCTGGACCTTCAATATTTTCTGGTAGGCCATAAAGGCGAAGGTTATTCCTTCGATTACGATTTTCCAAGTCTTCGGTGTGTATTTTAAGATTGTGGATTTCTTGCTCCAAAAGAGGGATTTTAGTAGAAATATCTTGGAGGTCCCCAACACGTTGCTCAAGTTCCAAAACCTTGCCCTCCATGATAATCCAACGGTCTTCAATTTGTTTCAGTTTTTCATTAGTGGTGACCCCTGAAGGGTTGAAGGCCACGTACCTCCTCCAAAATTGAGTCCAGTACAGGATTTTGTGAAGTATGAATGGGGGAAGGAGGGTCATTCTTATGTCTCTTAGGTTTAGCGCCTGAGGAGGATGATCTAGAGGAAATGTGAGGATCATTCGCCATCTTGGACTGTGAAAGAGACCGACGAGTAGTGCTTAAGAGTATACGCATGCGACCCATTCACCGCAGGAAAGAAAACAGGAATCGTGACCATCCACGGGTAAGCACAATTGATGGAATGAGAGGAAGCACTGTAATATATCGCTGAGAGAAAAAAAAAGAGTCGCCGTCACAATACAGCAATACGATAGGCCCTGTGCAAATACTGTGTGAAGATGCGAAAAATGCGCCTATTTAGACATCAAAAAAGTGGAAATAGCACATTCATTGCACAACAGCATCAACAAGGAGCTCATTCTTCACGCCTGCTCCCGGCAATTGCCTCAACCTTGGTAGAAGTAAGCTGAATTTATTATATATTCCTTCCCCCTCTTTTAAAAGGCTGCCACCGTGGTGAGAAACAACATGAAAGAAGAAATTAAAAAATCTTCTCTGTTATCCTAGTTTACATCTCTTTTAGTGATGATCATAGCGAGAAAGAGAAGGAATAGCCTTTATCAAAAAAAAAAGAACTCTGTTTTCCCATTTGGACTCCTCTTATAGTAGTAGGAAATGAAAATATGGGCATTATTCATTTTAGAGGAAGTAATTCCACCTTAAGAGACATACCAGCAGTCCATGAGGAAAAACGGCATTTGGAGCGAAGCACAGAGTTAAAACGCGGGCGCCGCGATTCAAAATGGCGGACGCCCGCGATTCTGTGAGGAAAATACTGCCGTTGCAGGTTCAGGCTCCACGATACATCCGAGGGCAGGAAATACCGGCTATTAGGTGCGCCACGGGTTCAGGAGACCGGGGCCGCCGTTTCCGCCCGCGAATTCGGGCACCTTGAGGCAGAGATATGCAGGAAATCTCCGCGTCCTAGCGGAGCTCACATAATGTCCGCCATCTTGCTGTCGCGTCCAAGCCACGCCCCTCTTGCGTGGCCTTTTTATCTATTTTTTCTATTTTAGATGTATTCCTTTTTTATGTCCTTTCACTCCTTGGACATATAAAACTTTCTGGTAAGCTCATCCTCCTAGTGAGAGAATGCATTCCAGTTTTCTCATGGCATTATCATAAAATTACGCCCAAAACCTTGATTATTGTATGTACCTCCTTGAGTCCTCTTAGATACAACGGGTTAACCCCAATGTTCCTAGAGATAATTGATTGGAACCGCTACCGATTACAACTGCCCCAGCTTTTTTTCAATGCAGGGTTGTTACATTGAAGTGTTGAAGGCTTTAGTCTTAATTAAGAACCCTTAAAATTATTGTATGTGGCCAAACGTTGAATGCATTTTTCTGTTCTGCCTGTTTAAGTTTGACGACTTCTTACAAGGCAGATACATTTAGAATGCTTCTGGTAACCTGATCACAAGTTATCACAGAAACACCTTGGTTTTGTTTCCATACGGGTTACTTGAACCATTGTGTTTATGTGCAAGTTTTGCACACCTAAAGACTGCACGCCCTCACCTCACAATCAATTGTAGCACCCTTGCAGTGTACAATTCCTTTTGTTTTCCTGTGAAATTAAATTCTTTCTAATAATTGTATATAAAATACTCATAACACTTCACTGTTGTCTTGCAGTTTTTTTCTCTTGTAACAAAATTGCGGTTTGCTGAGCTTTCATGCTAATATGCGTTCTTTAAATGACCCTAAAAAGTTTGATTACTTCTTGAAAATTACTCGAAGGCATCCCTGTTTTCTACTAGCCTATTAACCACTGAGATTCCCAGGTATAGAGGGCGGGCCCATTCTTTTGACCTAATTTCATATTTGGCTGGATCATACTCACTCCTCTGCACATTCATTCAACAGTTTGTGCTTCACAACAAGGGGCCCCATTACGACAACACCGTAGCAGGTCAGAAACATCCACTTTTCTATTGCAGCTTGTGCAGCAGCCGGAAAATGCCTGCAGTGCAACCTGCAATAGAAAAATTGATGTTTTCAAACATCCCTGCACTCTGTGGCATGCACTATGCGGTGCCTGCCACATGTTGCAGGGATGTTTAGGTGCCCCCCCAAGCCCCATAGCGGATCGCCAGGGGGGAAAGGGAACTTTCTGCCTGCATTATCATGGCGGGCGGAAAGCAATTTTGTAATCCTGACGGCAAAGCCGAAGCTGGCTCCGCTGCCATTTTGAGATTACAATTCCGCCCGCTGCCCCGACGGGCTCCATGAACCTGTCGGAAGCAGAGCGGAATTACCCCGCTGGTTTCCCTCCGACCGCCAGTATTGTAATACGGCAGTCAGACGGAAACCTATGATGTCGGGCGGAAAGCCTCCAACGAGCTGTTGGATGGCTTTCTGCTCGACATAATAACGAGGGCCAAAGTGTTTAGAAGTTGCTGTAAGGCAACAGCTGTCAATCTACAAATTTCCAAAACAAATAAACATGTTTCTACTGCACAATACAGTCAATTTCTATTCAAATTGTTCTTGACACACTATGGGTCTCATTCACATTTTTTTTTTAAAACTTTGGTAAACTTCTTTTCTGTAAAAAACTGACCTTTATGCATACATTTTCAGATCCTGGTTCATAGACTTTTAATTCTGTAGAGGTGGACAATATACCATTCTGAAACATTGTTCAGTGGTTGTAGTCTGGAATATCAAGTAGGGAAATTCACAAAAAAATACCCCTGCTAAAAGTGTAGTAGGTGCTTTCCAGAGTGGGGAAAAAGAAAGGAACACCCCAATATTCTATAGTGGAGCATTAGGATGACGGTCCTTCTTTTAAACAAAAATACATTCGCTGAGGAGGTCAATGTAATGAAAAAATAAATGTTTAAATGCACATTTACACCAGGCGTACTGCATCAGATTGTCATTGCAATCTCAACGAACAATCCCCTGAAGTATACAGTGAAGATTATTACTATGTAAAATACCAGTTACATTGATTTACTTACATATTCTCTGAGATCTTTCTGAATCCCACGGAAGTCGGAAACCTGCACAAATAATAGGCTTCAATCTGCAAGGCAATAATTTCTGACGTTTCTACAAACCTGTTCTGTATATGACCCATATCATTTGGGTTGTTTATGAACTAGAAACAATAAATAGTCACACTTCAGAGAGTGGCGCGTGCATGCAACAGGAGATGTTTTCCCATACTCAAGTGACACTTCAATTGCTGACCTTAGTATGACTCGTTTCCTCGTGAAATGGGTCACTGTTGTTGCACTTTAATAGTATAAAAAAGCTATGTATGCCTGCACATAAACTATTAAACATTCCAGCACTTTTGGAAAGACTCATTGAACAAGTTTGGTTGACTGGTTGAGAGTGATTTACCTTCTGCGTACTTGTTCAAAGCCTGCCTGCATTTCAGTTTATCAAATTCCCTAACCACCCAGCAGCAATCTTTCTGACCTTCTCAAGTTTGCATTGCAAGTATTGGTTGGGGATCTGGCAACCCAAAACTTAAACACGTTTAAGGCTTCAATAGGATACCTTTGAAATATTCATAAGAACCAGTGCGTCACTTTTGAAATGGGAAAAGTGACCTACTGGCAGCGCAAGGGCCCCATTTTGCCTAAGAAGTCAGAAGCAAATAAGATCTCTCTAATCCAGGCTCTTCCGTTTCCTTTTAAATTAGAAATGTTAGGCACATTTATGAGAGCGGGGGTTGATTTGAATTGCAAAGGCCTGCAAGGGCATCTACTGCTGATAAACATGCAAATAGGAAAACGCATAGACCAACTTAACTCTCTTTGCCCTCATCTGGCATGCAACACCACATTAAAATTCACACTGAACAATTGGAATGTTAGTTTTACCTAAATGAGTGTAAAAAGCAAGGGGCATATTATCAAGGGCTCTATCGCCGCTTTAGCGGGACTTTTTCCCGCTAAAGCGGCGATAATTCAAACGCCCTATTAGCAAGCTGTCGCTAACTGCTGTTAGCGACAGCTTCTAGGCGATAGCGACCGGGTTGGGTGCCACTTTGCATGCCAGCGATATTTATCGCTAATGGCATGCAAAGTAGGCGTTCCCAACCTAAAAGCGACTGGAAACAGTCGCTATCGCCTATTAGCGAGGCAGGGGAGGTGATTAACAAACCAGCGCTAAACACGTTTAGCGCTGGTTTGTTAACGCCTGGTCTAAACCTGACTTAGCCATGTAATCCAATGGGAGGTGGATTACATGGCTAAATCCCCTCGCCCTATCGCCAAGCTAACACTGGTCACAGTGTGAATATCGCTTGTTTTCAAGCGATATTCACACTGTTCTCCAGGGTTTCTATCGCTTTGGAGATAAGCGTTGCTGATAGCACGCTATCTCCGCGATAGAAACCTGCGATAGCCGGCGATAATTATCCTAGCGCTAACTGCGCTTAGCGATAATTATCGCCGGTTATTGCTAATAGGCCCCCAAGTGTTTTGGATTAGGACTAACAGCAGCATCAACATACAGAAGAGCATGGCATGTGTCAAATTCCTGACAAATACTTAGGAAATTCATGGTCTACTCTTCAGGGAATAATTACTAGAAACAGCTGCTAATATGTATGAGCCTGGGTCCTGATCTATCCTTGTGCTTCCTGTTCCTTGACTTGTATTTGTTATTTTGACATTCTTCAAAAAAAGTGGTGAGAAATCTTAGTTGCCTACATGTGTGTGGTTTTATTTGCTTTTGCATGTCAACATTCCTACATATTGCATTTAAATTCTTTTGACTAAAAGAGTCGTTCTGCTGATGAGATCTCACTGCAGAGATTCGTATATTTTTCATGAAGGGGAGCTGCTTTGCTGGTCCTTAGTGATTTATGACTTGAACTGTAAAGCAGGAAAAATCCCATTTAAAAACAGTTTAAAAAACGCAAGTGTTCGCAACAAAAATTGCAGAGATAGCCATTGACCCAATAAATGAAAATATAATCGGATTTAGGATATCTCAATTAAGTATGGCGATAGAATCACGAAAAGAATCACAATTTATTCAGCCTAAAATAGCCCCAAAGTGTGTTGGTGGTGTGAGTATGAAGGATGGTTGTGACATATAAGTAAAGTGCAACAGCATTTTATTCAGATAGTTTGAACAAGTAAATGCTTTACACAAAGAAAGAAAGTAAAAAACACAGGGGCATATTATCAAGAACGGCGTTAAAATTATCGCCGCTTTAGCGGCAGGAAACTGCCGCTAAAGCGGCGATAATGGGCTTGATAATATGCGCTATAGAATTCCAATAGAAGCCCAGGAACACAGCAGAACATGGGCTTCTATTGGTATTCTCAAGGGCATATTATCAAGCCCATTATCGCCGCTTTAGCGGCAGTTTCCTGCCGCTAAAGCGGCGATGATTTTAACGCCGTTCTTGCTATTATGCCCCTTAATGTGTTATTAGTTCCCACGATGGGTATTTTCACATCTAACAGCCAGGCAGGCCTGGGGCGTCCATTAAGCAGGTACTGGGAACAGCAAATATAGTTATATTGCTGTGAGTTGCACTAAAGACATAAATATGTTTTGAGAGTGGTGCTGATAATCTTTGCACTCTTCCTGCAGCCATGATAGCTGTAAAGATGTCAGTCTAAATGCCATTTGATTGTATTTTACAAGAATTAAAGATTAAAATTAAAATGAAATAATACCCTTACTTAACTGTAGTTAGAATCCTTATCTTTGAGAGATTATGCCAATATCTTTAGCATTCTCCAAAGACTGCATCAAGTATACACAAAGTAAGGAACGTGGAATCTAGGGGTCTCATTTATGAAAACTTTCGCATCACTGCGTGAAAACAGTGATGCAACACTTTTCACTGCACCCTCCTTGTGACATGATGGATGTGCCATGTTTAATGTAAGGTGCTCCATGTCGCAAGGAGTTACAGATACGTCAGTATTTCTGACGTGTCTGTAGGTGCAGTAATGGAGCATTGCTGGAGTGTGTCGCAAAAGTGACGCAACTCCAACAATGTGTCATTACACATGGGCAAGTCCCATGTTAAATGTGCCTGCGTCAGTCTTACGCCTGCTGTGAGGCAGGCGTAAGACTTTGACACAGTGGCGTCCTAGAAGTGGTGCAGTGAAATCTGATAGATTTCACTGTGCCAATTCTACGAGGCTTTTTATGGGGGAACGCCCACCCTGCATCAGCTGTGGCCCGTGCAGGTAAGATCGGTGGGGCCAGGTGGGGGGGGATTTCAAAGACGCTGACGAGGGAAAATTAACTATTTATTTAATTTTCCCTCATGGTCGTCTGTCGAATTTCCCCCAACCCAGCTCCACCACTCTTACCTGCACAGGCCGTGGCTGCCCTGCATACATTAAACCTGATGCAGGTATAATGTAGCGCAGGTCTTTACAAAGTGACGCATCTGCTTAGATGCGTCACTTTCTAAATAAGGCGCAACATGGAGCATTTATAGCGGCGCCGGTGCATCACAAAAAGTGATGCAACAGCAGCGTAAAAGTGTTGCAAGGCCTTCTAAATAAGGCTCTAGGTTTCTCTTGAGGTGAACCAGCCCTCAAGATAGTGCTTCTTATAACTTGTACTTTCTTAAGGACAGCCAGTTCCGCCAACACAACTTCTGGGGTCATCCATTGTCTACAATTATTCTTCTGTCCTGGCTCTCTTTGTAAAAAGAAATGTAGTGAGGAACAAAACACATTTAATAAATCTTATAAGAGTAGTGTTGATGTTTTGGCATGTAAGAGTGAAGGTCACAGAGTGTTAGTAGGATGAAATAAGACAAAAACCGGTTCTTTTTTGTTACCTCGGAGACCAATAACTTGAGAAATAGCCCAAGGCACTATTAACTTTGCAGCCACTATCTCGACTGCAACTACACTGCCAATCCAAGTTTTCAATGTGATTTACCACTACTTCAGCCCATGTCAAAATGATTAAATTATATTCTATTTAATAATACTATTTAACCAACCTAATGTTGCCCTAGCATTAAATTAATTTAATTTCAAGGAAATCTAATTACCAATCTTAACATAACCCCAATGCTGCCCATCATCTATAACTAATTTATATTCCTTTCTCTTCAACTAAATATGTAACCTTACCCAAACCCCAATGTTAATGCTAACTGGGTTTCTACAATATTTTTATTCTAATGAAATTTATTTAAAAGGAGATGTAACTTAACCCCCAGTGCCACACCTAATGCTTAATTAATTACATTTACATTAATTAATCACATCAAATGAATCCCAGCCTCTTATTTAAATTAAACACCTCGAAATTATATTAAATGGTAACAAATTAATCTTTTTCAATGTAAAGGCATCTTCAGCAGAGGTAATTTTGATGTAGTTCCTTCCGTTGTAGTGACATCCCAATGTAGTGGATCTGAGGTAGAGAGGGTGCACCACAACATTATTCGGGAAGGGTAAGCTGTGCTTTTGGTCACTTTGGGCCATACTAATGATCCCCTTGTGCCAACGTAGCGTCACATTTTGTGACACTCCAGCGGCGCAAGCTACAAAATCATATTTACGAGGTCACGCAAAGCCACTTTGCATGGCTTTGAATAGCCTCAAAGATATGGAGTATGGCAAGGAAGCACAAATCGGTGGGTTTCCTTGCTCTGCGCTAGGGAGGCGTTCCATGGGCGTTGTGGTGGGTATTCCTACACAGCACCCATGGATTTTGATGCTTCCCCAGATTTACAAAACCATGTAAATCTGGGGATGCACCAAAACCTTAGGCCTCACCAGGGGAAGCGGAACAAGGAGAAATAACTTTATTTCTCCTTGTTTTTTCCTCTTTCAATGTGTGCTGCATTCTACACACTAACACTTGAGACCCTGACAATGCTCACTGATATTGCTGAGACAGCATAATGACATTGCTGACTGTGACAAACAATTCACATTATAAGAATAAGCACATACACAAAATGTTGCCACTGTAAATGTTCTCATTGCTTGCCCAAAAACAGCAGATGCTTACAATGCAACCACTCACACTGAATCCTCTGACAACTGCCAAGTGCCTCTAAAGTCTCTAATACTACTCACTAACATTACTGACACTGATATTGCCCACTGATACTACCCACCGATATTTACTACAGTGACACTGCAGTCTCTGACATTGCATAGTCTAACTCTTCAAGTCTTGACAAAACCCACTGTGAAACTCCCAGCACTCACACTGAAGTCACTGACATTGTACACCCTCACACTACTCATCAACTCTGTACTCCTTAACAATGAGAACCTAAAAATGCTCCTCCAGAGATTGCACTTTGAAATGGTTTATTGTCCCTGCACATACTAACACTTCCCTCTGAAATTGTCCACCCTGAAATCACAGCCTGATACACTGCACACTTTGTCACTGCATATACACACATATCTAGATTTGATGTTCTTGGTTTAAACCTTTAATAACTGATAAAACCTACCTGAAAGTGAAACAGCCTGTATCAGTGTAAGCATATAAACACTGATAAAAACCACATCCACAAACTAAAATGCCATTCAAAGAAAATAAAGTGAGAGAGAATGTGCCATTTTTTATTTCTTCCAGAAGGGGCCTGCACAGTATAACTTTGTTATATAAGACAACAGCAAGAAAGACTGGTCTAAGAATAGTCTGCTTACATTTTGTTGTTTAGAGAATATCTAAAATGTTGTTTCATTTTTCTCTTATTTCTTCCCATTTTGCTTTCCTGGATTCAAGTTGCCGGGTTTAGAAGCATATTTCCAGGTCTCCTCTCATCATCATATATACTGCAGAGGACTTGGCAGAATTAAAATCAAGTCTGATCTTTTGGCAGTGTTGTATTCTGTCACTGATTGCACTATGGAAGGGCCACACATTTAAAAAAAAAGTGAAGACCATGGGAGGCTTTCAGCAGTGGGACCTTATAGGAATATCTAAAGTGGGAGATGTGATGGATGGGGAAGGACTGAAAACATTCGGCATATTGTAAGAGGAATGGGAATTGACATATACTCAGAATCATGAATATATCCAACTCAGACATGCCTATGTAGCAGAATCAGTGGGCTTGATAGATCCACTTGATAGCAGCCCACTGGAGAATAGAGTGTTTCTTTGAGAGATAAAAACAAAACAGTTTCAATCATTTACCGAACAAACTCGAAAACTTACTGAAATTAAGGGTGTTTTGGGAGAGGGTTGTGGGGCCATGGAAGGTATTGAGAAACTACTCTAATACATATGAGAGAGGTGGTTATAAAATGGAGAATGAGTCAACCTACAGTTCTACACAGGAATTACTACAATAGAAGGAAACTCTATAAGAAGCGGAGACCACAGACTCCCACATGGAGCAAATGCAACATAGAGAAAGGTTGGTTCCTCCACACAGTCTGGGGATACCCTAAATTACGTACATACTAGGAAAAAATAGTTGCGGAATTAGCTGCAGTCCTGGACATCAGCATCCCAAATGATGTTAATTTCCCCAGGGGCAAGCTGCTTTCCTATGCATTGGGGTTCAGAATAGAGACATATTGCAAGGATGCAGGGCAACCAGCAAGCCTCAACCAAATAGAAATTGTTAGCGGGCACAGACATGTACACAGAAGTGGAGACAGTGGTATAGGAGTGGAGTAGATGTCTACAGAAATACAAAAAGGTGTGGGGCAGATGGACATCCCGCTATAAACAGCGGGGCAGAGACATTACTGGCCACTGGCACCAATACAAAGAGACAGACCAAGGAATATGCAGGAAATTATATGTTTTATGGAGCCCAGCAGACACTGCACACTATGAGATTACAGACTCTGACACTGCTTGCTGACACTGAAGATTTATACTGCCCAAACAAACAATTTACACAGTCTTTGCACATCCAGACTCTGACCCATGGTGCTCCCCATTCACACTGCAGACACTGATGGTTCACCATTACACTGGGCACCCTGATACAACATAGCCTGAACCTGCACACACTGACACTGATCATTGGTACTGTCTAAACTGACATTGCCCACTGCGTCGCACCAGACGCTGAGAGTGCAGACACTGATATTACAGACTATGGCCCTCTCTATGAGTGACCCAGTAATTGGTGCAATATTTATACCTGATAAAATCTGACTCTGCGGATTCAAAATTTATTGGGTGAAATAAATTACACCCAATTATGAGTTTTTGGGGAATGCCACTGGACATTTTTCCCCATGATAAATATCAGCAGGTTTGATCTGCTGATATTTATCACTAAACTCATAATTGCAATTTCTGCAATACCAGCAGTTACCACACGTATCACAATTGACCATGCTGCTTCTAATGAGGGCCTTAAGCACAGTGCATGCAGGCTCTTTACAGTAAGACTACAACACTTTTCACTTTGCCACTACAGATAATGACACTGTACACAGATACTTAAGCAAGGCCCTCACACTCCATACTGACATTAACTACAATGAAATCAACCTCACTTTCACTCCATGCCCTGACTATGCACCCCCAGATAGTTCATGGCCCAGCAATGGACAGATTGACACATTACTTTTAGACTATATTCTTGATGACTGATATTTCAGACCATAACGCTGTACACTGAAACTGCCTACCTTAGCGTTGCTTAGCAAACTGTGACACTTCAAACACTGATGCTGCACTTCCTGATAATAAACAGGAACACCACGCTCTGACACTTCCCAACATGACAAGACTTCCTTTAACATTGTAGGCCATGATGTTGCGAAGCTTTACACTGTGGGACTTAACACTGCTCACCGTGACAATCACTCTATTACAATGCCTACCCTGAAACGTACCACGTCAACAAAGCCCATGTGCACTGCAGCGCCTGACACTGCACACTGACCCTCCAGATTCTGACACGATGCACCAACACTGCAGATCCTGATATTGCATCTACTGACTCTGCACACTGACACTACCAACTCACACTATGCACTGTGAAACTACCCACTGGTTGACTGCACACCTGAGGTTGTCACTTATCCTTCATGCCTTGACATTGCACACTGACAGTAACCATATTTTAGAAATGCTCCTTATGCTGCAATAAAAGTGCCCTAACATCTTGAAGAAAATTAGCAACATTTGTCAAATTCCTCTTTTCCTTTCTATTAGGCTAATTGTTCTAACAGCACACACCCATTCACTGCACAGTGACAGTGAATATGATCTCTTCAGACTCCTTAACTGCACAGTAATAATGCCCACCATAATCCTTCCTACTCCATCACTGCTCCTTAGCACTAAATCCTCATATCTTAAATCCTGACACTACCCATGCTGAACATTGCCCACCTTGGAAATGGTTTGGTGATGAAAAGCAGTATTTGTAAATGGTTGTAAGAGGATCCAGCATCCTTTATGATTATTCACTGCAAGCAAAGAATTTGTGCTGCACTCCATGATGCGTTAAGCTCCTCACTCACACTTTCCAACTCAGGGCTGACAACCTTCTTTTGAGAGTAAAACAATTATAATATTTTATTTGGTTTGCATAGAACAAAATGACATGTTGATGGACCCACTGGTCTTCACTCGTTTACCTAAAGTTATACACATTCTGTGGAACACTTAAAGAAATGCATTTCAACATACATGGGTCCTCATTCAGAGCTCTGGTACACTGCCTGACGCTCTGAGGGGGAAGCTTGCTGAGTGGCTGCTAAGTTTCAGGCGACTGCTTAGCAAGTGTTTTTCTTTTCCAAATCAAACCTCCCAAAACCGGATTTTGGTTCTGCAAAGTCGAATTTTAATAAATATTTGTTAATGACCTTGATACCCTTGGAGTTCTCTCTCAGGTGTTGGGGTAAGTATTTGTTTTTGTTTACAACTGCCAGGCTTTTCCTGGCAGTCCCGAGCAGAAAGATAAGTACCTCAAACTCTTAGAAATTGGGTTGTTAGTTGACTAAGGTATGAACCCTGGACAAGCAGCAACCACAATTCCTGTCAGGGTAAAAGCAGGCAAACCCTAAATTAATCTGTGCTCGCCCTCTGGAAGCTTGGCACAGAGCATTCAGACTTAAATTAGAGGCAATGTGTAAAGTATTTGTGCAACCCTTCAAACAGTAAACAGTAAAAACACCACGTAAAAAGATTCCACACCATGTTAGAAAAATAGGGCTTAGTTTAATAAATAAAACAAGACCAAAATAACAAAAATCTAACAAGAAGAACTTGAGATGTTGATTTTTAAAGGTTTTAAGCAGGAATAGCGCTAAGAGGCGTAAAGCATAAAGTGGGATATCTGGTCACACCGGACAGGGACAAAGTCAAGGCCAAGTCTCCCTGAACCACAAACAAAATTCCTGGAACCAGTTACAGGGTATCACCCCTCATCAGCCAGGCCAGCTTCAAACCAGTGGCGCAGCAAGCAAGGGACCCACGTCTGGTCATACCCTTGGCCACTTAGGGCAAAAATGCCAATCAAAACAAGGTGATGGACGGAGTGCTGAAACATTTCAACCACTCATCCACAGTCAAGATATCTGGGTTGAATCCATCGCTCTTTTGCTCACTATGCCACCCCAGTTTGGACCCATCCATATGCAAATCAGTCTTGACCCTGCTCCTCATGGGTACAGACCAGCCCAAACTGTCAGGCCAGGTCCTCCCTGGACCAGAAACAAGCCTCCTGGGACCGGTTTCAGGGTATCATCCCTCATCAGCCAGGCTAGCTTGAATCCAGTGGCACAGTGAGCAAGGGACTCATGTCTGGGCATACCATTAGCCACTTAGGGAGAACATAGCAAACACAACAAGATGATGGACGGAGTGCTTACACATTTCAACCACTCAGAGATCTGGGATGAATCCATTGTTCTTTTGCTCACTATACTGCCCCAGTTTAGGTCCTTTGCTCACTCTGCCACTGGATCCAAGCTAGCCTGGCTGATGAGGGGTGATACAGCAGGGAGCCACGTGGCACCCTGCTGTAATGCACCAGCTGTAAATATTGGAGTGCAACCTGTAATTCACAGGTTTGAACCCTGGTAGGGCTGACTCAGTCTTTCACACTTCTAGGTTTGCTAACATGAGTGCAATTGTGTTATGTAAACATTTGCTGTTACTGCTTCTGGATAGTAGTCATACCTAAAAAAGTATTGAATTGCATTTATATAGCGCTTACTACCACTGATGAGCAGCTCAGGATGATTGTGATGCCCAGTCTTGAAATGCGGCAAATTTTAGAGCACAGTCAAATATTAGACATGAAATATATTCTTGTGTCAGATTTGTATGCACACTGGAAAAGAGCTGCATCACTTACTGAAAATAATTGACTCTCCCCCATTGTCAACAGGTTCAACAGACAACATTTTTTGTGGTAATCCAATGACCCCCACCCGCCCTATTTGCCCTGTCAGCTTCATTTCAAAAATTAAGGAAAGGCTGTCCTTAAAAGGAAAGATAGGCAACTGTTCACTCACCAAGTAATCCACAGAGTACAAGCCCTTTTTAACATTTTAAAACCTTACCAGGCATTGCAGGGGGAAACCTGTTCCCTAAAGAGTGATTTAAGTTGCTGACTCCCTCAGACAGAGGTGGAAGACTGGCTCACTCTAAGACAGAGGTACTTATTGACCCTTATTATGGCACCCATGACAGCCCCAGAAAGCACTGATTTATGAATACATCCCAAGTTCAGCACCAGAGCTCCTCCTACCCACGTTTGCTCATGTTCAGCCCAGCGTGGATAGAGTTCTTTAAAAAGCAGTGATTGCCGCACTGTGTAAATTAATTTTGTTCTTGTGCAGAGTGCTTCTATCTTACGTTATGCGCTGCAGAACGGCTGAGGTTGCACTTCTCAAACAGTCCGCTGCCGAGACATTTGCAGACTGAATAAACTCACTGAAATTTAACAGGCTGCTGCTGTCTGCCGAACAGCTCTGGGCGCAAACAGCTTTCTTTTTAATATGGACAGCAAGGCCAATTGAAATTTTAATCAGACAGGCAAGAAGGCTTTTCTGAAACCACTGAAATGCCAAAACTCTGGATATTTTTATGATATTGAATTTGTCTTTGCTGGGACTCTGTCGCTATTTCAATTAATGGAATGACATATTCATCATCATTGAAAGAAAGTATCAATGTGGTAGAAAAAATAGTATTCCACTTGCTTGCGGAATTTCACGGAATCTCACTGAGTTTTTTGATAACTGCGTGAAATTCTATGTAGTGAATCTCTGTGAACTCCACCCAGGCCTAATATTGGGAGTACAAATAGGCTATCCTGTTTTAGGTACTTTAAACCTATAATGACTGATAGAACCCCACCAAAATGGAAATAGCCCTCACCAGTGTAAAAAAAGGAAAAGGAAAATGGAAGAGTCATTTTTATTTCTTCCTGAAGGGGTCAATAGAATGTAGCTGTGTTATACTTTTAGCAACAAGAAGGACTGGGCTAACATTATTCTGCTAGAGTTTTGTTGTTTAGGGATGTCACTAAAATATTGTTTCTTCTTCCTTTTGCTTTTTCAGTTTTGTGGTCTTTGGTCTAAAGATGCAGAGTTTAGAAGCATGTTTTAGGTCTTATTTAATTATTTAAAAAACTGTAGAGAATCAGGAAATATCAAAATCATATTTGACATTTTGGCTACGTTTGATTCTTTCACTGATAGTTAAGATGACTGGTTTCATAGGAATATTTCAGAATATATACCATCACATTTCTCCCACAGACAGAGAATGGGTAAAACCCTTTGATACATCAGCCCCTTTTCTAGCGAGTCAGTATTTATAGTATATGAATTGCCAAACACCCCAGGCTTTAAATATTCAATGCAAGGTGTTGTGACCGGTATATGTGAAAAGAGTGCTGTCACCAAGCATCTGGTATAGTGTTGAAAAAATGACACCAGACTTTTGGAAAACATGGAATACAGTGTCACTTGGAATGCTGCTGCAAAAAGTTCTTACCAAGTTCAACAAAGATTAGAGCGATATTGTTTGTGTTTGCAGTGATTCAGCTTCGTATATGAAAAAGTTGTGTGATGACCTGTCAAAATCGATACCTGAGCTGAAGTGTTTCCCTGTAAGAGATCCTTGCCACTTGTTAGATGGTATGTCTGCTTGTCAAAGAAACCTCTTCTTCTTAGTATCAGACTGGGAATGGTTACTACTGCTCCCTTGAGAATTATTTTGGTGGCTTTTAGAGACTCCTTATTTTTAAGTTTTTCTCCCCTCTCTTTCTTCTGATTAGAATCCTGACCATCTTTGTGGGAGTACTCACCAGATACCTTCTTGACCCTCTGGTGCTAGCCCAGAGTCTGCCTCCTCAGCAAGTTTCCTGCTGTCAGTCAGCTTACTGTCAATTAGGTGCTGGTGCAACTCTGTAAAGCAGATACTGAACATGTGCTCTCTCATGATTAAATTATACAACCCAACATAATCATTAACCTTGCTGCCCCACACCCAACCATTCAGTACCGTACTAGAGTAGTCCACAAAATCCACCCAGGATTGGTTGGGGAGGTGTTGGCTGTCCCTGAATCTTTGGTGATACTTCTCAGGGTTCAGCCCAAATTTGGCAAGAAAAATTGCCTTCAAGGATGTGTACTTGGCTTGGTCCCTAACCTCTAATGTCAGAAGTTTGCACCTCCCCACAGGCTTGTGTTTCCACAGACCACCCACCAGTGGTTCTCAGGAACATTGTGAAACTTCAATGCAACTTCATAAGAAGAAAACCATTTGTTAATGCCATCTCCCACCACATAACTGGGCACCAAATCTTTAGGCATATGAACCCTTTTCTCTCCTTCAGGTACTGTGGGTATGCTGTCAGCATCACTTCTAGAATCCACCTGTCTGGACTTGATATTCAGCTCTTTTAGGCTTCTCTCATGAGCCAGTAACATCTCTCTCCTCCAAGGCACTTTCAACCTTCTTCTCCTCTATTTTTAACTTAGCCATCTGCAACTTGAATTCCCTCTTTTCCCTACTTTCCACCAGTTTTCTGGGCACATACCACATGAAGAGACACTGCTCCCAGCCCTGGCAGGAAGCTCCAATTCAGGAGTCAACTGCTCCTCTTCTGCTGCAGGTGGTTCCTCAGAAGGGTCATCCTCAGGAACCTCTACCCCATTATCCTCTCCTGTGGTCTCACCCAGTACAGAGGGAACTTCTGCCCAGGTTCTCAGCGCCTTTTGCAACTCCACCTTCCTGGTGGATCTCTTGGCAGGAAGTCCAACCTCCTTACAGAAGTCCTTGAGCGGGCCCACTGTGAATACCTCTATGTTGGCCAGCTCAAATTTCATTCTTTTAGGTGAAGTTGTAGACCCAGCAGCTAGTGACATGAGACATTGAGGAAAATTGAAAAATGCCAATTATGGAGAATTTAAAATTTGAATTGGTCTTGGACGTGGAAGATAGTGTACACAAAATTGCTGTATGGCACTGACCAAACTCATGTCCTATCCTCACCGCCGATCACCAATGTTAGACATTGGTTTGTTGGTTGACTGGGGTATGAGCCTTAGGCATGCAGCAACCACAATCCTAGTCAGTGTAAAAAGCAGGCAAACACTAAATTAACCTGTGCTCACTCTCTGGTAGCTTGGCACTGAGCATTCAGGCTTAACTTAGAGTCCCGAAACAACGTGTCTGGACAGGTAGTTATGAATCTTCAATTGGTGGAGAAAAAAATTCCAATAGACTCGCGTCAATATAGTAGATTCTTTATAGATATGTGATCATGTTTCCTTGTGGTTCAATGACTATTACAATGGGAGGGTAAAAGGAAACAGCCAACACGTGTTTTGCCCCCTGACTATGGCCATCCGGCCTGGGGCTTCTTCAGGGCAAGAGTATTACAGAAGAGGATACGGTATATCCTATGACGAGCCAATCCTGATTCGAGGACAGTCTTAGAACAATGTAGAATGCCGTTCAATTGGCGCAGCTCCCGCCCTGGAGGTGCACTGGTATGCAGCGTTCCTTCCCTCAACGCCCTGAAGAAGCCCCAGGCCGGATGGCCATAGTCAGGGGACGAAACACGTGTTGGCTGTTTCCTTTTATCCTTCCATTGTAATAGTCATTGAACCACAAGGAAACATGATCACATATTTATAAAGAATGTACTATATTCACGCGACTCTATTGGAATTTTTTGCTCCACCAATTGAAAATTCATAACTACCTGTCCAGACACGTTGTTTTGGAACTATTGTATAATTAGGGGGTTAGGGGTTCCCCCCTGATCTGAACAAGTTCTCTGCATAAGAATTGAGAGCCCAATCAAAAGCGGTGAGTAAGGAGGCTGGACCCAATACCCCTTTAACTGTGTTGGCACTATTAACTTAGAGTCAATGTGTAAAGTATTTGTGCAACTCTTCAAAGATTAAAAACAGTGAAAACACTCCATAAGTTTCCACACCAGGTTAGAAAACTAGAGCTTAATTTAATAAATAAAAGAAGACCAAAATGATACAAACACATGAAGTAGAACTTGAGCTATTGATTTTTAAAGGTTTTAAGTAAAAATAGAGCTCAGAAGAGTAAAAAGGCTAAAGTGGGATGTCTGGTTGCGCTACACCAGCACAATGTCAAAAGTTCAGGCCGACTGCGATGGAGTGTGGGCCGGATACAGAGACTCAGGTAGGCCCACTGAATAAAAGTATCTTAATCCGAGATTGCAGAGCTTTACGTGGGTTTGCATCAAAGATGTGTCGCGCAGCAGAGGTGATGCGCCAGTTCCAAGATGCGGTGAGCCTGCAATGCGAGATCCTGATACATCGACATCGAGGATCCTGTTGAAGGGGCTTGTAATGTGAAAACTGGTGTTGAGGATGTGTTGTGTAGTCGATGCAATGCGTCAGCTCCGATGAGAGGGAAAGCTGTGATGGGGAGTTTCGGCGTCAACATCGAGGCTGCCATTGATGGGAATGCGAGGAACTTGTGCCAGGAAGACCGTCACGCAGTGGCAATTCCGAAGGTGATGCATCAAGTTTGATCCACGCAGCAACGGCGATGCGTCAGTGCCGATCAACGCAGTAGCGGTGATGCACTGGCTCTGATCCGCGCAGTAGCAGCGATACGTCGGTTCAACAGAGGATGCGTCGGCTCTGCTAGAGCAAACACCTAAGGCCCACTTCCAAGGGTCCAGGACTAGGGTGACACCACTTGGCATGGAAGACTCACAGATGGGAGAGTCCAGGTGCAGCAGCAGGGTGGTTGGAAGTCTTTTATGTCTCTGAGACTTAAGATTATGAGGCCAGCCAGATAGCCAATGGATTCACTTTGGGTTCTGGGAACAAGTGAAGCAAGTCCAGTCCTTCTGACCCAGACAGGAGGCTTCAGGCCAGCAGTTCAGTACAGCAAAGTGGAAGTCCAACAAAGCAGCCATCCAGTGGAGTGGCAGTCCTTAAGCAGCAAAGCAGTCCTTCTTCCTGGGAGAGTATCCACAGGTACAGGAGTGTACTGAAGTGGTTGTGTCTGAGGTCTAGTACTTATACCCAGGTGAGCCTTTGAAGTGGGGGAGACTTCAAAGACAGGCCTTTGAAGTGCACAGAGGTCCTCCCTTCCAGCCCTCGCTCCAGTCTCACTACAGTGGGGTATGCAACCATTTGTGTGGGGACAGAACACAGCCTATTCAGGCGGAAGTGAGGCTGGGTCCAGCTACTCCCTCTCATCCTGCCAGAATGGCCCATCACTTCACACCCAAGATCCTATTGTGTGTGGCTGTCTAGGGGGAATACACAAAGCCCAATTATCACCCACCACAAACTTGTGATTGGAGACAGGCAGCAGGCAACAAATGGCTAAAGTAAGGAAATGCCATCTTTCTAACAGAGGACCACAAGAGGGGTTAGGCCCATTGAACAGGAAGCAGGTAGGGCTGTAATACTAAATGATCCACAAAAAAGATACCTGCCTCTTTTATAATTTAGTGCTAAATTGCTTTACAGCTTT
The DNA here is from genome assembly GCA_963921515.1 of Calotriton arnoldi. Taxonomy (NCBI): domain Eukaryota; kingdom Metazoa; phylum Chordata; class Amphibia; order Caudata; family Salamandridae; genus Calotriton; species Calotriton arnoldi. Next base: position 643,106 of record CAWUFW010008662.1, read on the forward strand.
TAATCAAACAACCAATTTGTAATGTCTGATTATGGTTATTTATTTCAACTTATTAAAAAAAAAATTATATTTGTTTTCATCATTTCAAAAAATAGAAAAAAGGAAAACACTCAATAATCAAACAAATAAAACATACATCACTTTGTCAATAAATAACATACACCATTTGGACAAAAACAACGTACAAATACAGTACATCAATAACAAATAATCAACAACACATTATCACAAAAGCAATTCGTAGTCGTTTGCATCATACTAAATTAAACACATGGCTAGCCTTCAGACTTACAAATAGAGCCATCAATTAAGGCAACGCCTGGACAAAGGGAACAACAGTTATTCAAGTTGGGAAAACAAATTAATTACGCCAACATGTATTTTTCAAACGTTTCACAATGATGAAAATGAAATGCCAACGCGTTTCAAAGCGCAGGCTTGCTGGACTGCGCTTATCATCAGGACCTCTTAATTGTGTAGATATTCCACGATAATCTAAAAAACAAACGATGCAAAAAAATCTATGAAAAATGATATACCTAATCTATAAAGCTTTTATGTAACACATACTCCCTTACAACTCCAAAGTTTCGGAACACCACTGCTAAGCCAATTACCTGTAATGCTTTGTTTTGAAAACGTTATGCGAAACTGATCGCAAAATCGCGTGTTGTGGTGCTTCAGGGCGGACCACTCACGGCTGAACGAATACGATATTCAACCCGTCCTGTTACTCTGTGAACACAACCGGAAAGCTAGTAAGCATATACGGTCGCTCATTAAAACTTATACACCTTAACAACAACAAAGGCCAAAAAAGGAAGGGGGAGGGAAGGGGAGACACGCATACCTTCGGACCGAAGGGGAAGTCGCGCATCAAGCGAAATTGAATTCGAACACTTCTGACGAATCTACAACAAAATTAATGAAAGTTACCAACAGTGCAGATCGCATATGGCGGGAACATTTCCTACAGGAGCATCAAAGCATCATTCGGCGCTAAGCCTCATGGGACTTATAATAAAACCCAACAGCCAATAAGGTGGCTGTCTGTACCTACCACGAAGGGGGCATTCTGGGACATGTAGTTTAGCCGATAAAGGACTATGTTCGCGATAACTCTGACATCCCATTGAGCCCAGTCACTGTACAATTAAACTTAAGAATAAGATATGCCTCTTTCTGGATCAAAGCTGTGTCTATATCAACCATTCGTTGTGTAGTATTCAAAACAAAAAGCACTGTCCACTTCATATCTTTTTCAGAGTGAGATTTCTCAACAAAGTGTTCAACCATGGGCGCTGTCAGTACTTTCTTTTTTATATGAGATCGATGCTGTGTAATCCGTTGGTTCACCTGCTGGTTGGTCTTACCAATATATAGCTTCATGCATGGACACATGATCGCATATACGACATTTTTTGTCTTACAATTTGTGAAATCGGAGTGATACCATTTGATCGAATTATGCATAAATTCTGATCCCTCCATGGTGAATTCACATACTGAACAATTTCCGCATTTGTGATGGCCTGTAATGGGTTTCAGGTGCCATTGTGATCAAAGACTCCCTTTGACCTGGGGTGGAAAAATGTCAGCCCTTACTATATGCTGGCCAATGCTTTGATTCTTTTTCATGGCAAATAAAGGTTTGGGGAAAGGGCAGTCCAAATGTTTCAACAAATGCCAATTCTTAAGAACAATTTGCTTGAACTTATTTGAATCAGGGCTGAAAGTCGTAACACACACTAACTTCTCTAATGGTGGTTTCATCCTCTTAATCAGCAATTCCTCACGTGGTGTATACCAGGCCCTTTTTATAGCATGTTTTAGCAGTTTTTTAGGATACCCCCAGGATACCATTTGGTTGCGAAAAATAGCTGCATGGTGCTCATAATCACTTTTTCTTGAACAATTCCGACGGATCCGCAATAGCTGTCCGAACGGAAGATTTTCTTTCAAGCTTCTAGGATGGGCACTTCTATGATGTAAAATCGTATTTTTATCAGTTGGTTTACGATGAAGGAGGTAGTCAAACAGTTGTCTTCGGGTGACACATCCACATCCAGAAATGTCATACAGGTCTTACTTGTGACCAAACTAAACTTAATGTCTTCATGTCGGCTGTTAAGCCAACCATGAAACATCTCAAGGTCCTCTTTGGTGCCTTGCCAGAGGCACCACACGTCATCAATATACCGTAGCCACTGCAAGATTTTCTCTTTAAAAGGATTGTTATTAAAAACAAATTTCTCCTCGTACTGGGCCATAAACAGGACCGCCATCTCAGGTGCAAAGGGGCAACCCATAGCTGAACCTTTTACCTGGATAAAAATGAATCTTCAAATTTGAAGTAGTTTTTCCGAAGGGCCACCTCAGCGAGTTGGACAATAAATGAAGTAGGTACCCTATGGGGACGTGGTCTACCTTCCAAATATACCTCAATCACTTGTAATGCCTCATCCTGAGGTATCTGAGTGGACAGTGATGTAACATCAAACGACACCATCCACTGGGTTTTTTCATCAAATTCTTGCCCTTCCACTTTAGTAATAAAATCAGTAGTGTCTCTAAGGTAAGATGGCACATCAGACAAAAACGGCTTCAAAAAGAAATCAACATATTATGCAATTGGTTCCAACAAAGAATCACAACCAGAGACAATTGGTCTCCCTGGTGGATCACTAAGGGGCCGATTCCGATTCGGGCCGGAAATCTCTCCGATTGAGGCGGACCCGGAGAGATATCCGACCGAATCGGACCCGTGCAGCCCGACCGAACGAGTACGATGCGCACGTATGCCATCGGACTCGATTCGGTCGGACTCCCATTGAAGTCAATGGGAGCCTGTCGTACAACGCGTACGCGGGCTCCCATTGACTCAATGGGTGTGAGGCGGACAAGGGCGCCCCCTACAGCGGGTACGTGGTGAAGCGATTCGTGCCGTACACGCACAGGTAGGGGGACCCATGGGTCCCCCTGTGTGCGACTCGCGCGGCTACGCGTACAGGGAGGTCCGACACGGACCCCCAAAGTACGGCTCTGACAGCTCTTTCGAGCCGGAGTGCGCGGCTCGGTCGGACTGCTCGCGGCGCGCATCGTACTTTTTTTTATTTTTTATTTTTTTATTTATACATTTTCAAAAACAAAAATATATTTAAAAAAAACGAAGTACAGATATTCAAATCAGAGCTTTGGCAAAGGTTACACATAATGTAGAAGTCAGTTGGCAGAACTTAACAGTACACAATCCGGCATGACAGATATACATTGACATGACAACAGGTTAAAGTGCATCGTACGATAGGATAGGCTGAACATTATTACACAAAAAAATCGGGTATTATACAGTGGTGACTGTGAGCAGATAAGCAGTGAGTGGACCCCAAACATCACGAGGCTTCGATGCCATGGGCAACTCCTCAGCGTAACATGTGAGCTGATCCCGACAGTATGCCAAGTCCTGCAGCCATAGTTTAGTGGAAGGTGCAGATCTTCCTCCCCAACCCATAGAGATTCTACGTTTAGCGAGTAACAAGGATATAGCTACAAATTTTCTATGTGGTGCTTTGATATTAGCTACAGCGCCCACCAAGCATAGCTGTGGAGTACATGCTATGGGCAGCTCCACCATCTGATGCAGAATGTGTGTGACTAATCTCCAGTATTCCTGCACCTTTGGACACTCCCAGGCTAAGTGGTAGAAATTGGCGTCCGGGGCATCACAGCGCTTGCAATGATCAGTGTCTCTCAACCCATACCTGTATAGCTGTGCCGGAGTATAATACAACTGGTGTAAATATTTAAAATGCACCAGTCGCAGGTTCCCATTTGCTGTTAAGTGTCCTGTCAGACGGCAACAGTCCATCCACTCGTTTTCAGAAAGCGGTTCAGGGAGAATGTCATTCCATTTAGCCAACGCAGTCTTATCAATTGCGGCCGTATCCCTCTGTGAGGCCTGATATAGTCTCGTAACTAACCTGGCTCTGGATGTGGTAGTGTATATAAGTTGCAACCCTTCAAGTGTCTGCGGTTCTGCAGGGAACTGTGGATAAAGTGTACGCATAGCGGAACGCAGTCTAGTGTAAACAAACAGCTGCATGGTAGTGGCATTGCCCCTGGTGGCTATATTTTCAGACGCGATAAATTGACCCCAGGAAACGCATCCTCCATTGTCAAAAGAGCCATGTCATGAAGGGTCCTTATCGTACCAGCTTCTTGCGTAACAGAAAGTTCTGAGTGATGCAATAATGGCATGCCTGGAGCATACAGTGGCAGTTTTTGTGCCCGCTTCCCTAACTCTTGCCAGGCCCTAGATGTGGTTCGTACAGTATCAAATTCCCCTTTGTCAAATACCGTGTGCTTGTTGACTATCATAGCTTTAAGTGGTATAGGGTGTACCGCACCTGCCTCCACCGCCACATGGGGTATATAAGCTGGGTCCTGTTGCCAATAATAGGCGTAATGAGCCTGCGCACAAAGATAGTAGAGATGAAGGTCTGGTGCTGTGAACCCTCCCTGCTCGTAAGGAAGTGTGAGTGTTTCCCATTTGAGACGAGATTTTTTCCTCCCCAGGCTAATGTTATCAAGAGGGAACGGAGCCTATCGAAAAAATGTCGTGTTAAATGTACCGGGATATTTAAAAATAAATATAAAAACGCGGAAGGATCACCATCTTCATGAGTGCTATACGATCTGCAAAGGATAAGGGTAATTTAATCCAGCGATTTACTTGCCCCTCTAGACGCGTGATAGCCGTGCCATAATTGGATTGTATGACCACTTGTGGGTCCCTGTGGAGCCATATTCCTAAGTATTTCACAGTGTCAGTGCACCATGTTAAGGGATAATCTAGATCAATGTGGTGTGTGCTATCTGTGAGGGGTAGTATGATCGATTTGGACCAATTGATTCCCAGCCCAGAGAACCATTCAAACCGTATGTATTCCCTAAGGAGTTGTGCAAGGTGCGTAGCGGGTTCACGAACGTACAACACCATGTCACCAGCATACATGGAAACAGCCAAGGGGCGCTGGTGAAAACGCAGCGCTGCCTGTGCATAGCGCTGTCTTAAAATACAAGCCAATGGTTCAAGTATGAGTGCAAATAGTAAAGGTGATAGCGGACACCCCTGCCGTGTGCCGCGTTGAATAGTAAAAATCTCTGAAAGCTGACCGTTAACCCTCACACGAGCTAGTGGGTTAGTATAGAGTAGTTTGATCCAGTTAGTAAAAATAAAGGGCACTCCCATGCGATGTAGAATTGCAAACATATAAGACCAGGAGATTGAATCAAATGCTTTTGCAGCATCTAGTAGCACTGCAACTGCCGGCAAGGTAGGTTCAAGCACATGCATCGCAGCAAAGAGTGTTCTCAAATTATGCGCTGTTGAGCGAGTTGGGACGAACCCAGATTGATCAGGGAGGACCATGACAGGGAGAAGTAACTTCAATCTTGTTGCCACTACCTTCGCTAAAATTTTAGTGTCCGTATTGATTAATGATAGCGGTCTATATGAATCACACCGATCCGGCGGTTTATCAGGTTTTAGCAGCGTAATCACAAGTGCTTCACGTAGGGTCAGCGGCAAACATTGAGTCTCGTATGCCTCCTCAAATAACTGGAGAAGGCAAGGGGCAAGCAGATCTATATATTGTTTATAAAACTCTGCTGGCAACCCATCGGTACCCGCTGATTTTCCGTTAGGTAGTGCAGTAATAGCGTCCCGTATTTCATCCAGGGTAAGAGGATGCATTAGGAACTCCTGCTGTCCCCGCGAGAGCCACACCAACGCGATATCATCCAAATATTGCGCAAGTTCTGCCTCATCCGCTGCCTGGCGATGGGCATACATCCCCTCATAATAATTTGCAAAGGTTTTAAGTATATTAGGTGCATCATAATGCGTGATATCATCTACGGTGACGGCGTTGATTAGATAAGTTTTATGGCGGGGTTCAAGAATACGGGTAGCCAGTGCTCTGCCCGGCCTGCCAGCTTCTCCATAGTATCGAGCAATGCCCCGGCGTGACATATGTCTGAATTCTTGATCCGCCACGTCATTATACTCTGTGATTTTTGTTTTAATAAGTGCCAGCTTGGCTGGATCTGATGCCTGTTCGTATCCACGTTCAAGCACACGCAGTTCTTGCTCAAGTGAGGCCATAGTGCGACGCAATGACTTCAGCACTCCGGCTTGTAGACCTATACAGGATCCCCTAATGGTCACTTTAAAAGCTTCCCAGAGCGTTGCAACTGTTTGGACAGACCCAGTGTTGTGTAAGAAGTAGTCAGCAATAGCTTCACGCACACCCTCACAAAAAACCTGGTCTAAAAGAGATGTCGGCTGCAGTCGCCATTGGAATTGGGAGGGGATGCGAGAGGGCAACGACATGCTGAGGAGCACCGGGGAGTGGTCCGATAATGTCCGTGGTAAATGCTTAATCTGTACAGTCCATGCACCGATGTCTTGCGTGACCAGCCAGTAGTCTATGCGTGACCACGCCTGGCGCGCATATGAGTGGCATGTACCTTCCCGGATGCCCGGATGCCTCACTTTCCAAATGTCCGTAAGCCCCAGGGATACCATACCATCATGCACTGACTTAGTGGCTTTCTTGGGAGGGGGGTCACCCGTCGACACTCTGTCTAATTCAGGATCGAGAACAGCATTAAAATCGCCCCCACAGATAATGGGTGACGAAGACAATTTATATAGCTTGCCCCACAATGTGTCATAAAAAGCAGGGTCATCTACATTGGGACCATATAAGTTCACTATCACCATCTTTGCACCGTGTAATGTACCCTGCACTATGATATATCTCCCGTCCTCGTCCTCCTCTACATGTATTGGCACAAAAGGGACGCCCTTCTTTATAAGAATCATCACTCCCCGCGCATAGGAGGAGTAAGACGCAGTCAGTCGCACCCCCGCCCATCTGGTAGCTATGGTTGAGGCTGCATGTTTGTTAAGGTGCGTCTCCTGCAATAGAGCAACCTGGATGTGATGTTGATCTAGGTATGACAACACCTGTCGCACTTTTTTAGGGTGGTTAAGCCCCCTAACATTCCAGCTTATCCACGATATTGTGGGTGTTTTGGGGTCAGTCATGTCTGTCGATAGTGTGGATCGTATCTGTGCCATTGTCTAAATAAAAGAGTTTAGTGTAAAGTCTGTTCCGCCAATGTGAGGTGTCCAAAGTTCTAGCAATGTAACAGTGTTCCCCAACAATCCCCCCACCCACTTCAGCATAAGGACCATGCTGTGATTACCCTGGTTCAAAACAAAACAGCATATATACATTTGCATCTGTAAATCCTTGTAAATACAATGAGAAAAACAGAAAACGACATTACTAAGGCGCCAAAGGGCACCTGAACAGAGGAAAGAACTTTGTGGGGAATACCCATACTGTGGGTCACTAGTAGCCATCGGCCCCCGAGTTAACAGGGTGGGTCAAGACCAGAAGAGATAGGCTAACCAGCCATCGGCTTGTGAACAGTCGAAGGGCCCTCGTACATAACACCTTCAGAGAACCAACATTGTAAAGTTAGCAACTTGTACTATCAAAAATTTAAACATTCTACCCCCAGCATAGAGCAAGCGGAGCATAGCAGTTGATACACAGAAGATCATATGCAGGCTAATATACACGTGATACACTAACAATAACTGACCCTAATATTCAAGATAACATATTAAGCCATTAGGGAGATTGTCGCTAGGTACCGCAAACATTTTGAATCTCACGTGCTCAGCCCTCAGTGTCCGAATCTGCGCCTTTGTCGCGCAGTGATTCCTGCCGCTCAATTTGCCGTATATATTGAAGTGCTTCTTTGGGCGTTGTGACAATACGCGCTTTTCCCGCATGTTGGATCCTCAGCCGAGCAGGGTATAGCATCGCATATTGGATATGCAGAGATTGCAGTTTTTTTTGACAGTTTGAAATTCTCGACGCGCCTGCTGCATAGCTACTGTAAAATCGGGAAAGAGTTCCACCTTCATCCCCTGATAGTCCAGGCCGCCTTTCTCTCTGGCCAAACGGAGCGCTGTATCCCGATCCCGATAATTCAATAGTCGGGCTATGATGGGTCGGGGTGGAGCCCCAGGCACAGGACGGGCAGCCAAGGAGCGATGGGCCCTTTCCACTATGAGCACCTTAGAGAACTGGTCAGCGCCCAGGAGAGATACAAGCAGCGTCTCGACAAAGGATTCCATGGGCCCGGTGTTGGTGGATTCTGAAATGCCTGTAATGCGAAGGTTGTTTCTACGGGACCGAGCCTCAATGTCCTCATTCTTCGCTCTGATCACCTCCAGCAGCTTCTCCATGCTGGCGCAGGAGGAGCTGACAGCCTCCACGCGATCTTCCGTGGTCGAGATACGCTGCTCAGCCTCCGCCATCTGCGTACCATGCTGATCTATTTTAGCCGCCATGCTGTCCATACGCAGGTTAAGGTGATCAATCTTTGCATCTATGGACTGTAAGCTCTGCTGCATACTCAACATCAGGCGTTCCAGCTTGGTAGGCGGCCCCGCATCAAGATCCGGTTCCGTATCTGAGGCGTTAGAGGTTTGGGTTCTCGTGTGCTTTTTGGTCTCGAACTGCAACTTGCTCTGCTGCTTGTCCGTCCTCCCCATCTTGGTTGCAGTCCAGCGCTGATATTGTCAGTCAGGGGATTGCGCGATAGCGTTGACCCCACTACCTACAGCATGCACAGAGATAGTCTACGACGACTAGTGTAGGCCTTTGTTAGCGTTATTCTCTATACCAGACGGGGGACTTGCGGATCCTGTCAGGCCACGCAGCATAACCCACAGGCGGAAGGTATGTAGCAGCTAGGGCACCATAGTCGAACAGAAAGGCAAGGAAGCGAAACCACTGCCCAGCCGGACAGGACGGTTTATATAGGCGATTTGCAGCAAATCCAGTTACAGCGCCTTCACACTATCGGACCGGCCGCACACAGCGCAAGGGATTCCGAGGGTGCACACCAGACTCCGGGGTCACAGTCATCAACACCGCAGAGCTGTACACTGGTGATCGCTGTGTCGCAGGTCGTATATCACATCAAAATAGAAGAGCAAGCGGGTCTCTGAGGCGTAGCGGCCCAGCACACTCCCAGGGCCGTCAAGATGAGGCAGACGAGATCAGGCGGGGGAACCACCAGCAGACCGCCAGTTGTACCGCACAGTCCCAAGGCCCCAAAGCAGGCTGCCCAGTTAGATAGTTTAGGAGAGTTAGGAGGATCACAACGCTGAACTCGGGGGCAGTCTGGCAGTTAATGACCTATTCCAGCAATTAGTACTTCCCCATAGAAGTCTGCCGCCAACTCAGCAGGGGCACCCCCACAGATCCGATATGATCAGCGCGGTCCGGCTCTCCAGCGCTCCGCCTCCCGCCGAGCAAATGGCGCCGACAGTAGCAACTGCGCTCCGCCACCACAGCACAGACAGCGATGCAGGGTGGACCGTACATGCGGATCCTGGCTGCGCACAAGACAGTGTCGTGAGAGCCTGCAGTAGGGACCAGCGCTTCACGCAGAATTTATGCTCATCGGTCCATGCCATATACTGGACCCATGATATTACGTGCCGCGGCAGCGGCCAGAGCGGGCCAGGGGGGTCGCAACGCAGGCACCTCACCTCACGTCAGCAGCTCCCGCAATGGCGGTCTCCCGTCTCGCGAATCCAGCAAGCGGGACAGTAGCGCAGGCGCTCTCCAGCACGCCACCAACGAACCGCTGCCCGGCAAGTCTGCCCTACAGAGGCAGACGTCTCAGATGTGGGGCACAGCAGCAGAGAGAATCTGAGCAGGGGGGCTCAGTGGCCAGTGCGCTTCAGGGCAGCCATCTTGCGCCGATTGCCGAAAAGTTGGAGAAATATGTCGTAGGGCACTGACCAGCCTGATCAGCAACCCCAAAGTGTTCCTCTGTGCCTCGGGAGTCAGGATCGATGTCTCACCGCCGTGGTTGGCGCCAATGAAGCAGGATTGTAGACGCATTGTAGGCTTGACCAGCAGAGCAGCACTAAAGTGCGGCCATTTTGCTCCGGGCTCTCTAGCGCCCCCGCGCGCATCGTACTTACCCGGCCGGGGAACGTCTCCATTGCGCGGTGCGAGTCGTGTCCGTGCGAGTCGGTCGGTGCGGTTAGAGCCGGGATCGAGTCGGTCGGAGCGGTCCAGACGCCCGGACGAGTCGGTGGGCGATTTAGCATCGTACTCGCTCGTCCGGATGCTCCTACGGATCGGTCGGGAAATAGGGCTCCGAATCGTATCCGGTTAAGCCGAATCCGATTCGGAGCCCTACCGGCCGAGATCGGAATCGGCCCCGCGGAAGATTCAAACCCCAGCCATGGGAGATGCGGACTCGCCGCCAGTTTTACAAATCATAAAACCATCATCTATTGTGAATCTTTCCCAAAAACAACTGTCTCATGATGAAGAATCAGTGCTGGAATTGGGTTTGAAATTTGTTCCAAATAAAGTAACGGACTTTACAAGATTGAAACTAGAGGCAATTGAATTTTGTTGTAAGGTTCGCCTTAAAGCTTTCTTTTTTGGTAAAGACTTTAAAAATAATCAGGAAGTTTCAGGTTTGTCTAATAAATCTAAATTTGTACCATTACCTCAAACTGTTCCCAAAGAAATTGTGGTTTATGAACAGGTGGTTTTGTCAGCCCTTAATCAGTTGGAAAAAGAAAACGTTCTTTAAGAGAAATATATCGGCTAAACAACAATTGGCCATTAATGATTTGAAGAAGGATACATCTGTAGTTATAAAACAAGCCGACAAGGGTGGGGCAGTCGTCATTTGGCCCAGGGAGATGTACCTTAAGGAAGGTAGACTTCAAGTCTACAACCAGGAATGGTACCGACAAGTGAGAGATGACCCCACGAGATCTACACAGGAACTCATAGTGGGAATACTAAAAGCAGGCTTTGACAGTGGTTTTGTAGGACCGAAAGAATTTGACTATCTCTATAAGAAATTTCCAAAGATCCCAGTCATTTATTTTTTGCCGAAGATTCATAAGAGACTTAGTGATCCACCAGGGAGACCAATTGTCTCTGGTTGTGATTCTTTGTTGGAACCAATTGCAAAGTATGTTGATTTCTTTTTGAAGCCGTTTTTGTCTGATGTGCCATCTTACCTTAGAGACACTACTGATTTTATTACTAAAGTGGAAGGGCAAGAATTTGATGAGAAAACCCCGTGGATGGTGTCGTTTGATGTTACATCACTGTACACTCAGATACCTCAGGATGAGGCATTACAAGTGATTGAGGTATATTTGGAAGGTAGACCACGTCCCCATAGGGTACCTACTTCATTTATTGTCCAACTCGCTGAGGTGGCCCTTCGGAAAAACTACTTCAAATTTGAAGATTCATTTTTTATCCAGGTAAAAGGTTCAGCTATGGGTTGCCCCTTTGCACCTGAGATGGCGGTCCTGTTTATGGCCCAGTACGAGGAGAAATTTGTTTTTAATAACAATCCTTTTAAAGAGAAAATCTTGCAGTGGCTACGGTATATTGATGACGTGTGGTGCCTCTGGCAAGGCACCAAAGAGGACCTTGAGATGTTTCATGGTTGGCTTAACAGCCGACATGAAGACATTAAGTTTAGTTTGGTCACAAGTAAGACCTGTATGACATTTCTGGATGTGGATGTGTCACCCGAAGACAACTGTTTGACTACCTCCCTTCATCGTAAACCAACTGATAAAAATACGATTTTACATCATAGAAGTGCCCATCCTAGAAGCTTGAAAGAAAATCTTCCGTACGGACAGCTATTGCGGATCCGTCGGAATTGTTCAAGAAAAAGTGATTATGAGCACCATGCAGCTATTTTTCGTGACCAAATGGTATCCAGGGGGTACCCTAAAAAACTGCTAAAACATGCTATAAAAAGGGCCTGGTATACACCACGTGAGGAATTGCTGATTAAGAGGATGAAACCACCATTAGAGAAGTTAGTGTGTGTTATGACTTTCAGCCCTGATTCAAATAAGTTCAAGCAAATTGTTCTTAAGAATTGGCATTTGTTGGAAAATTTGGACTGCCCTTTCCCCAAACCTTTATTTGCCATGAAAAAGAATCAAAGCATTGGCCAGCATATAGTAAGGGCTGACATTTTTCCACCCCAGGTCAAAGGGAGTCTTCGATCACAATGGCACCTGAAACCCATTACAGGCCATCACAAATGCGGAAATTGTTCAGTATGTGAATTCACCATGGAGGGATCAGAATTTATGCATAATTTGATCAAATGGTATCACTCCGATTTCACAAATTGTAAGACAAAAAATGTCGTATATGCGATCATGTGTCCATGCATGAAGCTATATATTGGTAAGACCAACCAGCAGGTGAACCAACGGATTACACAGCATCGATCTCGTATAAAAAGAAAGTACTGACAGCGCCCATGGTTGAACACTTTGTTGAGAAATCTCACTCTGAAAAAGATATGAAGTGGACAGTGCTTTTTGTTTTGAATACTACACAACGAATGGTTGATATAGACACAGCTTTGATCCAGAAAGAGGCATATCTTATTCTTAAGTTTAATTGTACAGTGACTGGGCTCAATGGGATGTCAGAGTTATCGCGAACATAGTCCTTTATCGGCTAAACTACATGTCCCAGAATGCCCCCTTCGTGGTAGGTACAGACAGCCACCTTATTGGCTGTTGGGTTTTATTATAAGTCCCATGAGGCTTAGCGCCGAATGATGCTTTGATGCTCCTGTAGGAAATGTTCCCGCCATAGTCGCGGCGCAGCCGGAATGACGGCAGTAACGAGCAACTAAGTAGCTCTTGAAGTGAGTTCAATATCATTAATTCAATTGTTTGTTTTAACAAAAAGCTTTTTGGTGTTACTTCAGTGGCGATCTGCACTGTTGGTAACTTTCATTAATTTTGTTGTAGATTCGTCAGAAGTGTTCGAATTCAATTTCGCTTGATGCGCGACTTCCCCTTCGGTCCGAAGGTATGCGTGTCTCCCCTTCCCTCCCCCTTCCTTTTTTGGCCTTTGTTGTTGTTAAGGTGTATAAGTTTTAATGAGCGACCGCATATGCTTACTAGCTTTCCGGTTGTGTTCACAGAGTAACAGGACGGGTTGAATATCGTATTCGTTCAGCCATGAGTGGTCCGCCCTGAAGCACCACAACACGCGATTTTGCGATCAGTTTCGCATAACGTTTTCAAAACAAAGCATTACAGGTAATTGGCTTAGCAGTGGTGTTCCGAAACTTTGGAGTTGTAAAGGAGTATGTGTTACATAAAAGCTTTATAGATTAGGTATATCATTTTTCATAGATTTTTTTGCATCGTTTGTTTTTTAGATTATCGTGGAATATCTACACAATTAAGAGGCCCTGATGATAAGCGCAGTCCAGCAAGCCTGCGCTTTGAAACGCGTTGGCATTTCATTTTCATCATTGTGGAACGTTTGAAAAATACATGTTGGCGTAATTAATTTGTTTTCCCAACTTGAATAACTGTTGTTCCCTTTGTCCAGGCGTTGCCTTAATTGATGGCTCTATTTGTAAGTCTGAAGGCTAGCCATGTGTTTAATTTAGTATGATGCAAACGACTACGAATTGCTTTTGTGATAATGTGTTGTTGATTATTTGTTATTGATGTACTGAATTTGTACGTTGTTTTTGTCCAAATGGTGTATGTTATTTATTGACAAAGTGATGTATGTTTTATTTGTTTGATTATTGAGTGTGATCCTTTTTTCTATTTTTTGAAATGATGAAAACAAATATAACATTTTTTTTAATAAGTTGAAATAAATAACCATAATCAGACATTACACATTGGTTGTTTGATTAAAAGCTGTAAAGCAATTTATCACTAACTTATAAAAGAGGCAGGTATCTTTTTTGTGGATCTTTCTAACAGTGGCACTTTCAGAACAATAATTTATTTCGGATTTCAACATCAGTTTAGATTTTAAACTGCGATTCCAGAGACACAAAACTTGAAATGTCTATCTCTTCATAATTGGGAATTACACTTAGACAATGGAGTACGGTAATCCCAATGTTATCCTGTGGAAAAGAAATGTTCTGCAGTAGTAAAAAATGAATTTGAGAGTTTTTCACTACCAGGACAAGTAAAACCTACTAGTTCATCTTCTGCATTTAAAATACATTGCACACTGCCCTTTAGGTTGTCCAGGGCCTACTGTAGGGGTGACTCGTATGTATAAAAAGGGATGGGTTGGGTCTGGCAAGAGGTTTATCTTGCCAGGTTGAAATAGCAGTGTAGACTGCACACGCAGAGCTCTACAATGGCAGGCCTGAGCCATGGTTAGAGGGCTACTTAGGTGAGTGGCACAATAAGTGCTGCAGGCCCTCTAGTAGCATTTAATTTACAGGCCCTGGGCACATGTAGAACACTTAATTAGGGACTTAAAAGTAAATTAAATATATGAATTGGAGATGATTTAATATTACCATGTTTTAGGGAGAGAGTACATACACTTTAGCACTGGTTAGCAGTGGTAAAGTGCTCAGAGTCCTAAGCACAGCATAAACAAGGTCAGAAAAAGTGTAAGAAGAAGGCAACCTTTTGGGGGAAGACCATCCTAAGGCTGTCAGGTCTAACACAAACCGTCCACCCTAAATTGGGGCAGATGCTTACGGTGGACAGTCTGAGGTACTTAGACCATCAGTCCTAAGTCTTGCAGGCCATCAGTGTGAGATTTCCGCATGCAGAGACAGCGAGGGCACCACCGGCAGAAACATGACTGCCTCCCAGACACTTGGGCCCTCATTACAAGTTTGACCAAATAGGTTGGGGTATTTACCACACAAGAGAAATACCATTACCCCTGGGTGAGGTATTTACCATGTGTGTGGTAAATGCTCCTATTTCAAGGTTTGAGCAGGAAAATGAGGCCTAACAGGCAGATGTGCTTTTAACGCATCAAATTTCATCAATGTAAATTTCATGTGCATAGAATAAATAATCAAACTTTGTATGGATTACCTTAGTGACATCTCCTTGAAACATACATTGGAACTATTGTAAGGACTGTCTAAGAATTGAATAAATAATTCTCTTTTAAGTCAGCACTTCCTGGTTAAGATAAGTAATGTGTCTGTATTACACTTATTAATACTAACCAACAATTTAGGTTTTGAGCTTTACCTAACCTGGTGCGTTTACAGCCAATTTTCTATTAGGGTGTTATTGGAGAAAGAAATTCAGATAAATAGCCCATTTTTCCTGTCACCACACCGAATTCCACTTATTGCCATTTTCCGACACCTTTTCCCTTCAATACATTTCAGCAGAGTTGACCTGTCGGAACCTATAAGGGGAAAACTATGAGGGTGTGATAATTATAACACAACTTGCAATTGCGATATCTAGCCCTGAACTCATGATGAGGACCTAAATTGAGTGAGCGGGGCACTGTACCACAAACATGGTGATGTACCTTGTCTGCAAAATGCTAAATATGGCTTTTTGTTTCCAACAGTTCTCTTTAGAGGTTGGAAAATATCCCTCTTCTATAACGCTTAGAGGTGTGCAAGTTCAGTTTTTAGAATCCAATTCCAAAGCACTGATCTCACAAGACAGTCATTCACTGACAGGTCTGCAGCAATACTGTTGCATTCTGATACACATATATTTTAGTACTACAAATTGCACCTTTCACTACTGCTGAAACATAAGGAGTTTGAACTGATACTATATTTGATAACATCCACATATACTTCAGTAATGCAGTCAAATTTGGTCAAACTCCCATTGCCTCCAACCAGAGTCCTTTGATCAAAGTGCCTTATAGGTAGATTCACAAAAACATTTATAAATATGTAGAAGAGTAATACAGGAATACTCCTCGTACTCGGACATGCCTGTAATTTTTGATACAGATAAAATAAAATTAAGCATTCTCCATAGGTGTGTTTTAAAAAGCAAATCTTTAAATAATTGTTTATACATTAATTAAATATATTTTAATTAATTATTGTTTAATACACTTACAAGACAGTAGCGCTGTAACTTTTAAAATGTGTTCTAGGCTTAAAACTATATATGGTAAAACCTATACTACCCCATTCTCTGATCCCCTTGTACTGACAATCATCTTGCAAAAATTCTCCTAAATAAACATTCAAACTGAAAGGACCTATCTTGCTATACTTAGAGGCAACAACACTTGGGGTGTATGTGTGTAGAGTACCATTAAGCATATACTAATACCAGGGACAAGACAACTCGTTGTAAAAACTGGAAGTGCCTCACTGGATCTGCCACCAAGAGACTGTTAGATAGTGCTACTTACTGGCTCAGTTTGTCATTATCAGCACTTTCCTATCTATTCACACAGGAGATCCTAGCCAGCCTGGATATTCCTATGGTAGAGAAGTGCAGAGTGAGCTATACAGACTAGACTTCTACGCTACCCTCCTGCTGCTTCGTGTGATAAAGTAGCCAGAGAAAAGAACAGAGAGTTTGTACCTCACTGTTACAATTTTAAACAATGTGTCTAACAGGGCACAAAATAGATTTTCCATGTATAAGCCCTTGGCACATAGTTAACAAGCATTTGCATTACAATCGGTCTTGCATTTGTGAGAGTTAGAGCTACTGACGTTTTAAATGACAATGTATTTTACCCATGTGTTTTGGTTTGGAGTGTAGTGGATGTATGTGGTGTGGAGTGGAATTATGTGTGTTGGATTGGGATTGTTAGTTGTGGAATTGTGTGTGGTGGAATTGTGTGGTGTGGAGTGTATTTGTGTAGTGGAATTATGTGGCATTGTGAATAGATAGGGGGATAGGGGTGATAGCTGCAAAGAATAGTTAGAAAGGAAGATAGAGAGGAATAGGTAGTTTGTGTATGAAGTGGTGAATGAACACCAGATTGAGGAGCAGAAATATTGTGTGATAAAAAGAGAAAGAAAGGGAGAGCAGGCCACAGATGCATAAAGAGGGAGCTTCTGTGTAGGCAGCAGACACCCCAAGAAGAGGAGGAGAGGGTGGATTTGAGAGTGGGGAACCCTGAAAAAGTATGGGAAAGAAACTGTGTTCAAAGACCTTGAAGTGAACCACATGAGAGAGGCGGGAAGGGTGTGTGAGAGTGAGAGAGAGAGAGGTGTAAGAGATGGTATGAGAGAGAGGGACGAGTGAGGGAGGGGAGAGTTGGACCAGTGCATAGTGCTAGGAAGTACAGGACGGTGGCACTCGTCTTTTGTGCACCCACCGTTGCTGCGTTCTACAGATCAGGGCAGGCTGTAGTCAGTAGATTATTTACAGCCTATCACGTTTCAGACACACTGTATTCACCCGCTGCTAAGACATGAATGAAACGGTGAGAAAGGGAGCTATTTCATGTTTGCTAATTAGATTTTTAATAGCTCATAATTCTTAGTATTCAATAAAACGTTTTACAGACAAGCCTATGAGACCACTGTGTGCTGTCAATTTACCCAGCTGTTGCAAATCTATTGATGGGCTGGTGATAGTCTAAATCTGCTTGCCAATTAAAATATGGTGACTTCAAAGCATATGATCACTTGGCTAAGGTTGGTAGACATTTTCATTGTGTGGATCGCCAGTTTTCCATTTCTTGCAGAACTTGAATATGAATGCATATAGCATTCAAATGTCTATGAACCAGGTCCAGGAAATGCTAATCTTCCTAGATATTTAAATGGAGAATAGATAAACAGACTTCAATTCATCAAAAAGAGACCTCAGCTATTTCTATTTTCCCATGCAGATTTCTTCCACTAGAAATCCCTAATAGACAGCATCCCATCAAGAGACTATCTGAGGACTGTAGATGGAAAATCTACAAAGAAAAAAAAAGGGGGTGACAAAAGTAAAGATAAGGATTCACATAAACTTCTGTGACACAGTACAGACCACAAAGAGATTTCAAATATAATAAAGTAACTAGTTAAAATAAGATTAATATGATAAACTCCCCAGAAGCCTCCTAAAATTTAGGAACCTGTTACTGCCTCCTCCAAGTGTAAAATATAAAAGTGTATTTCTACTTCAAATGTGATTAAATCATTTGAGGGTTGCATGGGTGGCAGTCACAAATGTAAGATCAGCTCATAGTTTGTTTATATTATAGTTTGCATTTGAGAAAAAAATGTATGAAATATAATTTGAAGTTTAAAGGTGAAAATATCCGAATACATTCATGCCATTAACAGTTTTTGGAGGTGCATGATAAAGTATGATACTGATGGAAACTTTAATTGAAAGTAATTTAAAACAGGCATTACTGTTCCCAACATGAGAATAAAGATTATAAAATAATTTCAGAAACTATCCTCCAAGTCTACGGCTGAATTAACCAAGATTCTTGTTTTGCAATAAATAGCTAAGAAATATTTTATTTGGAATTTCACAGATTTATGTTTTTTTTTGTCAAGTAGCCTCCCGATGTTTCCTGTGCACTTTGTGACATCTTAGGTAACTTTAAGCACCATGATTAGCCTTGAAGTAACTGGCTTCCTAAGA
Source organism: Calotriton arnoldi (assembly GCA_963921515.1). Classification (NCBI taxonomy): domain Eukaryota; kingdom Metazoa; phylum Chordata; class Amphibia; order Caudata; family Salamandridae; genus Calotriton; species Calotriton arnoldi. The sequence continues at coordinate 661,617 of CAWUFW010008662.1, forward strand.
GAAGAATAGCAATCAATTATCATAAGAAAAAACTCAGGGGGATATTCTCAAGAACGTGCGATAAACATCGGCAAAATAGGTTAACGCAAGTTTCCATATCGCCGTCTCTCGTGGGAAAACAACTCCGGGCTAACGTCGTTTTCTCAACACGGCGGTAACATGCAATAGTCTCCCTATAACGCGTCAAATGTCCGCGATAACATTACCGGGACGGCGAAGAAAATCCAAACCCGAACGCGAAAAAAGTTGCGATGTGCCCAACCGCGATACAAAATCCAGCGAGAAGCAGCGCCAGGCCTGCAAGTCCCACAAGTCAGGCTGCAAAAAGCACAATAAAAGCGGCAACACAAAACACAAACAAAACACAAACAACTGCGAAGCACCATGGAGGTAGCCGGAGCGAGCACAGAGGACAACCAGAACCCCACAAGCCCCACGGAGGACCAGCCTGGGACCCCGGGGTCAGGGAAGGGCAAGGAGAAAAAGAAGAGGAAGACGCGGTTCAGTCCCCAGGAAAACAGGATCCTGATCACGGAGGTGATAAAACACCATCAACAACTGTACGTCACCTCCACTGTGTCGTTGGCAACAAAAAATACAATATGGCAGTCCATCCAGGACAAGGCGAATGCAGTCGGAGTGCTGAGGCGGACAATGGATGAGCTCAAGAGGCGCTGGAATGATGTGAAGCGCAAGACCAAGCAGAAACTCGCAGACAACCAGAAGGCAGCAATGCAGACTGGAGGTGGGAGACCAGCGGGACAGGAGGAGCCGGATGAGATGACCACAGTCTTCAGTGTGGAGACGGTGGCAGGAGTTGGGGGACCGGACACTGCTCAACATGACCTGACACAACAGCAACAGGGTGAGTAACCACCAGGGACTGGGGGGACGGGGGAGATGAGCACAATGGCACACATGCACAATTAAGTACAGCACATCTGCAGACAAACCATGCCCAAGAGTCACAACACCAACCAAGAGCCCAATTTACCCAAGTCTGCAACATCACAGCACTGCATAAGCACAGAAGTGAAAGCCACACCGCCTGAAAGGGATAAGGGCCAGCCAAATCAGAGCTGAAGGGGCAACTCACCTACAATACAGCACACACACATAAGATCCAGAGCACCGCAACATTTACAACAATGTTGAACAAACAGCAACACCAGCACAATAGAACAGAGGACACTACTGCTGCCGCTTGTGTGTGGAAAATGGCCATTCGCATGTGGCACAGCAGGATACTGTGAGATGATAATGTACTAGTACAACCCCACATCCCTGATGGTGCAGTAATGCATGTATGGCCGTGACCCAGATAGGCAGTGAGACACACATTGTCATGCAAATCAACACTCATCACAGTTGAATACAAGTGAAGGTGCGTAGACTTTATTAGCATATGCGTGTCAGTACGGCCAAGATAAGTGCCACAACATGCAGACCAATGCAGCAGTATGTCAGAACGTGGAACGTTGCCAAGCGCCGCTGTCCACTCCGGGGGAGTGCCTCACCTTTCACAGGTGTGTGTTAACCCGCGTTGTTGTCTGCTCATGTATTCGGAGTCCAGGCGAATGCAGCCATGTCCACTGTCGTCGTGGGAGATGTGACCAGAACCCCAAGTTCCCACAAGTTGTCGGGACATGTGCAATGTGTTCCAAACTCTTGTGTCTGCAGGTACGTAGTTACACGTCCATGAAAGCTAGTGCAGCTTTGTAGGCAATCATTTCCAACATGAGGTTGTCGTCGACTTCATCGAACAGGACGGCGAGGCTAACCATTAGCAGGTCCGGACAGATGTGCTGCATCTACCCCCTTTCACCAATTAGCACTACAGCCCAATAGGGGAGCGGCTCAATTTGCTCACTGCACACGAGGAGTTCTGCAATCTCCCAGGTCCAGCTGCCAGCATGTATGCCAAGTATCCAGGCATCCCATAGACGGGTGTCACGGTGACACTCATGGTCGTGGGCCAACAGGGGGCGCACACACATGTCGAAATCCAGTTCGTCTACCGTCCTGTTCGATAGGCAGACATCCATGGACCCCTCGAATATGCACGAGCGACAATGCAACACAGGCTGCACGCAGGTGACGTTGGCAAGGCGGAAGCTCAGCCGGTAACTGATCCGCAGCACTACCAATGGCAGTGCCCCCAGTAAATGCAGAATACATGCACGGTACAGTTCCACCTCACACGGGTTGTGCAAGTGTCTGTGATGGTCTGCCATTGCGTTAGTGGCTCTGGTTGAAGTGGCACTGTTCTGACCTGCGCCAGTTCTGTGGATGAAATGCCACAGCTCGGAGCAATGAGTTGTTTTAGTGTGCAACGGTTGTACGCCTGGGTTAATGTGGAAGTAAGTGTGAAGGCCATTCCATGCAAGATAACTTCGAGCAAGGACTTCTGTGTGTGGGGTGTGTATACATTGGTCTCTCGTCGGGCTGTGCGTAGTGTGGCAGTCGTCATCAGCTGCTCTAGTATCTGTCAGGGGGTGCCGGGCACATATAATTCCGAGGTCGGAGGTGCAGATGTGCTTCCGCCTGATAGCTCAGAAAAAGGAGCATTCATCCCTAATGTTAGTTTCTCATCTGCTTGCATCCAGGTACTGTGAAGTGGCTTGTTGGGGGTGGGGTGGGATGTGTGCGACTTTGGGATTCATGTTCGACATGTCTTGCATGTGGCAAATGAGCGGCATCACTGTGTGTAACGTTGCCTCACAGCTGCTCCTTCCTCCCCCGAGCCTATTTACTTGTGTGCGCTGTGCGGTTGCATCACTGGCACTCCTACGGCACACCATTGTCATGCCTGTCTGCGCATGTCCACAAGCCTGACAACGACACTGTGATGTTGGCCGTTGGAGGTGGGCGGCCACATGAGTGTAGGCCTGTGGGAAGGATAGGGCGGACACAGACGTAGAGTTCATGCCTGGCTGAACTCGTGCTGCGATTAAGGCTAGGCATTTGGCTCATGCTGCGGCAATACAGATACACACAACACTTGGCATGTATGAGCCAAGACCCCGAGCGGTCTGGCGCTCCTTCATTTCCCCGTTCGTGCGAGCCCGCCCTCCGGGTGCATGCTACAATGCAACATTGTCGATTGCGGACTGGGTGGCGCTGACACTACAACAGAGACACACGCATTAGTTACTTCCTTGTCCAGGCCAGAACTGAAGCACGCCCAGAGCCCCGGGCAAATCCTTCACACCCCTACGCTGGCTTGGCATACGCCGGCCCAGCCCACTCCACTTACGCTTACAGGGGGGACGACAAAGCTACGTGTCCAAGGTCGTACCCACTGCCTGAGGTGACATGGTTGCATCCGCTGTCCACAGCACATTGTAATGTGGTAACGCCCTGGCCCATCATGCATACATAATGACCACACGGACACACTTAGATAGATAGTTGAACTGGCTACGGACACGTGCGCCCGGCCACCTTTTATTACCAGGGTCACATGTCCAGTGACGCCTGTGCTGGATGGGTGTGGGGTGAGTGTAAGCCAGCCCTCAGGGAGGGGTTGGTGCTGGCAACAACTAGAACAGTGATCATCGGATCACACACACAGATTCAATCATAAAGGGTCCATGACTTGCAGTGCACTGAGGTAGGGGCACCAGAGCTGAGCGTGCTCATGTGAAGGAATTGTTAATGATTTGGTCCCTTCGGAATATTCCTGCTGCAGCTGCAGTGGGGTGTGGTAAACCTGCCTCATCTTCATCATCATCGTCCCAGGTCTTCCCCACTGCCTGAGATGACATTGTTGCGTCCGCTGTCCACAGCACAAAACTCAATCATGAAGGGTCCATGTGTTGTGGTGCACTGAGTTAGTTGCACCTGAAGAGCTGAGCAGGGTATCAAGCTGATGATGGCATCCAAGACAGGTGTGAGCAACTTAGATAGGCTGGCTGTGACACTCCTCCGACTCTGGCAGTTGTTGGTTGGAGGTGGTCATGGCGGTGGTGGCGGGTGTGCAGCCAGCGATGATGGCGTGTCCTTGCATGTCAGGATTGGATTTGGTTTGCGAGCCCTGCTGACCGCAGTCTAGCGGTCAGAAAGGGCACACATCCATGTGGCGATGACTTGTGTTGCACAGGGTCAGTGGCACCTGGAGCGCTCAGCAGGTGCACAGCCAACGACGATGCGCCATCCGTGCGGGCCGCACTGGGTGCAATGTTTTTCGCCTACTGAATTCTGCCTCAATATTGCCACGTGTCGTCGGCTTGTGTTGAACAGGGTCAGTGGCACCTGGAGGGCTCAGCAGGTGCACAGCCAATGACGATGCGCCGTCCGTGCGGGCCGCACTGGGTGCAATATTTTTTGCCTGCTGAATTCTGCCTCAATATTGCCACGTGTCGTCGGCTTGTGTTGCACAGGGTCAGTGGCACCTGGAGCGCTCAGCAGGTGCACAGCCAACGATGATGCGCCGTCCGTGCGGGCCGCACTGGGTGCAATGTTTTTTGCCTACTGAATTCTGCCTCAATATTGCCACGTGTCGTCGGCTTGTGTTGCACAGGGTCAGTGGCACCTGGAGTGCTCAGCAGGTGCACAGCCAACGACGATGCGCCATCCGTGCGGGCCGCACTGGGTGCAATGTTTTTCGCCTACTGAATTCTGCCTCAATATTGCCACGTGTCGTTGGCTTGTGTTGCACAGGGTCAGTGGCACCTGGAGCGCTCACCAGGTGCGCAGCCAACGATGATGCGTTGTTTGACTTGGGGACCTGGTGACCGCAGTGTAGGCCGGAGGCAGCGGTCAGCGAGGGCCCACATCCACGTGGCGATGACTTGTGGTGCACTGAGTTAGTGGCACCTGGAGCGCTCAGCGGGTGTGCAGCCAACGATGATGCATCGTTTGACTTGAGGGACCTGCTGACCGCAGTGTAGGCCGGAGGCAGCGGTCAGCGAGGGCCCACATCCACGTGGCGATGACTTGTGGTGCACTGAGTTAGTGGCACCTGAAGCACTCAGCGGGAGTGCAGCTAACGATGATGCGTCATCCGGGCGGGCCGCACTAGGGGCAATGTCTGTTGACTGGTGGTTTCCTCCATTAACAGAAATGTGGCACGATTTGAATTGTGGGACCTGCTGACCGCAGTGTAGGACTAAGGCAGTATCCGGCACACACATGACTCCGTGTTGCTGTGCCGCTGGATGCGCTGGGGGCCTGTGTCGCGGAGTCTGGAGGTCACAGCGGCGAACTCGTGGCAGGGTGAGGTGCGCCGCCCTGGCAGACGCATTTCCCATCACGGAAGAGAACCACGTCCAGGGCCCCGGCCTTTTTATCAGCACTCCTATGCTGGAGTGGCGTACGCCGGCCCAGCCCACTGCGCTTACGCTTACAGGGGGGGACGGCACAGCTACATGTCCAGGGTCTTCCCCACTGCCTGAGGTGACATGGTTGCGTCCACTGTCCACAGAACTACACACACCAGCAGTATATGTCCACATGGACATGTCTGTGCTCTGCATTCTGTGGTCTGTCCAGCACATCACTGCCACACTTGGCATTGTGTACATTCTTCTTTACGGGTGAGTTGCCTCCTTCACACATACTTGGTTCCCACCTCTCCCCACATTCTGCAATTGTGTGGCTGAGGGGCCATGCCATTTTCGGATGGTCCGCTGTCTTGTCCTACACTGCCTCGGTGGTAGTCTAGGGGGTCCGGAGGGGGGGGGTCCTGGGGGTGGTGGCGGTGGGTGTTGTGGCCCTCTTGGGTCTCCGGGCTGCATGTTCATTGTCTCCATGGCATCTGTGGGTCTTCAGATGTGGCTCTGGGCTGCTCTCCCTTTCATACTGCAGGTAGTCATCCTGCTTAGCACCAGCAGAAGGCAGGTGTTAAATGCCTGCTGCTAACATGCCTTATCGACTGTTTTTGGTTCGCATCGCAGATCTGGCTGGTCATTGAGAATATCGTGAAGTGGTGTTTTCATGTGTTTTTGCACGGGAACGCCTACTCTGCATATCATTAGCGTTAGTTGTCTCTCTCATCCGTGGCGATGCTTTTTGCGGCAGCTATCGCTGGTAAACTGGCGATATCGGCAGTTTGCACCAGCTTGTGAATAGGACGAAAAGTCTATCACCACCTTTGCGGCACTAAAGTGCCGGTAAATCGGCGATAAGTCCTTGAGAATATGCCCCTCAGTAGGTTTAACGTCCATCGTTAAACGCGTAACTGTAATATTAACATTATGATGAACAATAACATACTGTCAGATCTCCACTGCAGCTTTGAAATCCCCTATATTTAATAAACATGTGCTTTGACACTCTGATCAAGAAGACGATAAATCACCTCATGTTACATTTGTGCACAATAAATATAATGCACCATGGGAATTTCAGGGTTTGGATCCAGGAAAGAAATTGGATTAGCTGGTAAAGAGAAGGTTTTGCTTAACTTTTTTTCCACTATGACAGGATTTAACTTGTAAATATCAGATCTCAATCTGGAGGACACACTGCATAAAAATATTTGCAAGCATTTACAGTCTCTCCAGCAAAAGCTTGTTTTTTTACCGAAACGCACAAAGGGTAGGAGTGTCATGTGCAACTCAGATTAAGAATCTTGAACAGTATTTGCCCTGGCCGGCATCTAGTGTTTCATGTATATCTAATAGTGGCAAACAACCATCAGCTTCAACATGGCAGGGATACATTTCGTAATGAAAACTCTGCAATCATTAACATGAATTCCTTTTTATAAGGTACAGTGTCTTCGAGAATATACCAGAAACTTATTATTACCCCAGTCTGACTTTCTTGACAACATCGCTCCTTTCACTTAGGGCCTGATTATGATGCCGGTACGGCTCTCATCCGACCAGCACTGTGGCGGAAGCAGGACCGCATGACTAGAAGTCAGTGGTCCCGCTGCCCGGATTACGATGCGACCGCCTTCACGGCAGTCGCAATGTGCATATTATCTATTGTGGCATATGCTGCGGGCTGCAGGACATGCCCCAATAGAAAATAAACACATTTAAAACATCCCTGCAGTATGTGATAGGCACCATGCGTGGCTTGCCACATGGTGCAGGGATGTTCAGGGGGGCACCATAGGTGGCCCCCAGGCCCCATAGTGGAGGGCCAGAGGGCAAGGGGGCCCAGCTAAGGGCCCCCAAAGTCACTTTCCACCTGCCTTTTCATGGCGGGTGAACAGCCATGAAAGGGCAGGCAGAAAGGGACATTGTAATCCCTACGGCGGTGCCTGAGCAGGCACCACCCTCATTGTAGGGATTACTGACCCGCCGAAGCACCAACGGGCTCCTTGAGCCCGTCGGAAGGGTGGCGTACGGTCCCCCCACCAGAAGCCTCCACCCGCCGCACGGTAATGCACCGGGTGGACCACAGGGGCCGATGTCGGTGGGTCCGCCACCGACGAGCCGTCGTGTCGGACTCACCGACATCGTAATCAGGCCTTTGTGTCCTAACAGTCTTTCTTACCACCTCCGTTATACAAGCATTTTTTGACAGAAGCCCAAAAATAAAATACAATTTATCATGTGTTAAGTTCCCTTCACTGTCTGAATTATAGCCTTATTGGTACCAAGGCTACATAAACTACTTTAGAGCACAGCTAACTAAAGCAAGAACTCAGAACTTGAAGACTCTACTCAACACTTCACGGTGTCAGCACATTCTGCAAGATGTGAAACACCTATCAATCTGCCTTTGTTCGTGATCATAAGGCACACCATAGCAGAGCCCGAGTTCAAACATATGTTACGCAGTATGCAAATATGACTGCCAAAAGCACAGTCAATCAGCTCTGGCAATACAGTTGCTCTGTTAACATAACAGATTAATTAATTTTACATAAATATCTATAAAAATTATTTTCTAATCACAATTAGATCTTACTTTGCTGTGGAAGCACGTAAAATACTAAAACATTCAATATGGATTTCAGAACAATCACAACACTAAGTGACAGATATGGCATCATTTTGGTTGCTGAGAGATTCCGGGAAACACCACACTATACGCAAACCTTAAATATAAAGATCAGTCAATGCCTTGTCACCGCTACACAAACCAAAAAGACATAATTATGAAAACTGTCATGAAAGCAAAGTGACAAGCAGCAGAAAAACAAACAAAATGTGCCCAATAATGTTTACGACCAGGTCTGTACAATTATTTTAACATACACATATTTGAAAGGTGACAGAGAGGGGGATATTCACAAGAACGGGCGATAAATATCGCCAACCTAGGCCAACGCAATTACACATAACGCCGTTCATCGCGGGAAACTAACGCCGCATCAACGGCGTATTCTCAACACGCCGGCAACAGGCGATAGTGTCCCGATAACGCGTCAAATGTCCGCGATAAAATCACTGGGACGCCGATAAAAAAGGAAACCCGAACGTGAAAAAAGTGGCGATGGGCCCAACAGCCATAAAAACATCAGCGATAAGCAACGCCAGGCCTGCAATTCCCACGTCAGGCAGGAAAAAGCACCTTAAAAGCTGCAACAAAAAAAAGAGAAATTAAAACCCAAACAACTGAGAAGCACCATGGAGGACGCTGGAGCAACTACAGAGCCCAACCAGAACCCCACACACCCCCCGGAGGACCAGCCAGGGACCTCGGGGAAGGAGAAGGGTAAGGAGAAGAAGAAGAGGAACCCGCGATTCAGTCCGCAGGAATACAAGATCCTGATTACGGAGGTGACAGAACACCACTAACAACTGTTCATCACCTCCACTGTGTCATTGGCAACTAAAAATGCAATATGGCAGTCCATCTTGGCCAAGCTGAATGCAGTCGGAGTGAAGAGAAGGGAAGTGGACGACTGCAAGAAGCGCTGGAATGATGTGAAGCGCAAAACCAAGCAGAAACCCGCTAACAACCGGAAAGCAGCAATGCAGACTGGAGGTGGGAGTCCAGCACCACAGCAGGAGCTGGATGAGATGGAGGAAATGGTGTCCACAGTCATCAGTGGGGAGACGATGGCAGGAGTTGGGGGACCGGACACTGCACAACATGACCTGACCCAACAGCAACAGGGTGAGTAACGACCAGGGACTGGGAGGACGGGGGGGGATGGGCACAATGGCACACATGCACAATTAAGTATAGCACAGTGCACACCCACAATGACTATGGATCATGTCCCTGAACTCCCTGGCATACAGCAGCACACATAGAAACAGCAAGTAGGCCCCCATCGACAATGTGCCCAGAGGGGGCCCCCCGACACATCACCAATCTCACAACAAACCCATGCATGTGGAAACCCATGCACATGCACAAGGCTGGCCCTCCACGGGGCAACAATGTAAAGTGGAGTATGCATGGCCATGTACTGGTCCAGCGTCAACACTCCACCGAATGTGACCAAAACATTCTAATTCACACAGATGTGTCATGTCTATTAGCAAGCAAATATGAAAGCATGGATGGATGTAGGGGCAGTGATACCAGAAAAAGGTACTCCCCATGTCAATGTAGGAAATAGGGCTGTGTGTAAAAATGCCTAAGTCCAAGTTATGTGGATGCCACAGCTCGGAGCAATGATTTGTTTGAGTGTGCAGCGGTTGGACTCCTGGGATGGTCTGTGCCTAAGTGTGAAGGTCATTCCATGCAAGAGAACTGCGAGCAAGGACCTCTGTGTGTGGGGTGTGTATACGTTGGGCCCTGGTTAGCGCTGTGTGTAGTGTGGGAGTCGTCATCAGCTGCTATGGTATCTCTCAGGGGGTGCCGGGCGCATGCAATTCCAAGGTCGGAGGTGCAGAAGTGCTACCGCCTACTAGTTCAGACAAAGGAGCTTTCCTCCCTAATGTTAGTTTGTCATCTGCTAGCATTCTGGAAGAGTGATGTGGTTGGGGGGGGATGTCACTGCTTCGCCCTCCGGCACGGTATTCCTGCTGCCTATTTAACTGGTGTGCATCTCCCATGTTGCTGAGGTGTTCAATGTGCCCCCATCCCCCTAACGTCCATGTTGCTCATGTTGTGGGACTTGAGTCACAGGGTGCATCTCTGCATCAGGGTGGGTCATATCTGACCCCACATGACACCCGCAATTTCATATCTGACCCCAAGTGACACCCGCAATGTCATATTTGACCCCAAGTGACACCCGCAATTTCATATCTGACCCCAAGTGACACCCGCAATTTCATATCTGACCCCGAATGACACCCTGTTGTCTGATTTGAAACACCAATGACAGTCTACATGTCATGTATGTGTACACATGTGGGGCCTGATTCACAGAACTAACTTACGTCAAAAACGTAAAGTTAGTACTTTTTGGTATTCACAGAATACACTTACTCATTTTGGTATTCACAGAATGAACTTACTCATTTCGGTATTCACAGAAGTTAGTAGTCCTAACTTTAGGACTCCTAAATGCCTTCTGTGAATACCGAAAGTCTTAAAGTTAGGATTTTTCTCAGTTTAGGAGTAGTAAAGTTAGGACTCCTAACTTTAGGACTCCTAAATGCCTTCTGTGAATACCGAAAGTCTTAAAGTTAGGATTTTTCTCAGTTTAGGAGTAATAAAGTTAGGACTCCTAACTTTAGGACTCCTAAATGCCTTCTGTGAATACCGAAAGTCTTAAAGTTAGGATTTTCTCTGTTTAGGAGTAGTAAAGTTAGGAGTCCTAACTTTACTACTCCTAAACTGAGAAAATCCTAACTTTAAGACTTTCGGTATTCACAGAAGGCATTTAGGAGTCCTAAAGTTAGGACTACTAACTTCTGTGAATACCGAAATGAGTAAGTTCATTCTGTGAATACCAAAATGAGTAAGTGTATTCTGTGAATACCAAAAAGTACTAACTTTACGTTTTTGACGTAAGTTAGTTCTGTGAATCAGGCCCGTGATACGCTGATGAGTGGGAATACGTACTACATCTGACACCCTGAAATGGCATTCCGAATACGTGACACCCTGAACAGCCTCTCTGTACAAAGGCGACATACCCACCATCTATTTGCCATATGTGAGATTGTTAGCACTCAACGTTGAACTTATACTTGTCCGAGTGATGTGCTAATGCAGAGGACTGACATGCACACAGGGAATGTGTGTTGCAATGAATTTATCTGCACATGCTGGTCATGTGGTCATTTTGTACTGTACCATGATTGCTAAGGACTGTCACAATGTGACGTGCTCATGCGAAGAAATTGTCAATGATTGTGTTCCTTCGGGCCATTCCTGCTGCAGCTGCAGTGGGGTGTGGCCCACCTGCCTCATCTCCCTCATCATCGTCCGTGCGTCTGGCACTTGGATCCATGGGGCATTGCTACGTGCACATATGTTGTGCAATACACAACATGCAATGATCAACTTGCACACTATTCCTGGGCTGTACAGGAGTCTACCACCTGTGATATCCAGGCACCTGAAACGTGACTTAGACACGCCAAATGTGCGCTCAACAATGCCCCTGGTGCGTTTGTGGGCCACATTGTACAGCCCCTGGGCCGGGGTGTTCGGGGCTCGGAGGGGTGTCATCATCCACGGGCAGATTGCATATCCCTGACCACCTGTGAGAGGTAAGTGAGACCAGTGTAAACTGGTGGTTCTGCATGCTGTGTTGGCAGACTCACAAGTTTTGTGGTGTGTGATTTGTGTGACTTTGGGATTCATGATTGCCATGTATTGCTTCTGGCAAATGTGCTGGGACAATGTGTGTTACGTAGCCTCACAGCTGTTCCTCCCTCCCCCCGGGCCTATTTACCTGTGTGCGCTGCGTGGTTTCATCACTTGCACTCCTACGGCACACCTTTGTCATGCCTGTCTGCGCATGTCCGCAAGCCTGACAACAACACTGTCATGTTGGCCGTTGAAGGTGGGCGGCCACGTGTGTGTAGGCCTTGGTAAGGATAGGGCAGACACAGATGTGGAGTTCAGGCCTGGCTGAACTCGCGCTGCGATTGGGGCTAGGCCTTTGGCTCATGCTGCGGCCATGAAGATACACACACAACAGTTGACATGTATGAGCCAAGACCCCGAGCACTCCTTCATTTTCCATTCGGGCGAGCCCGCCCTCCGGGTGCACGCTACTGTCATGTCATGTCACGTGGGTAACACGATCAAGCATGAAAGGCTTTGGGTACGATTGGCGGCTCTCATAGAGGGCTTGCCACTTACACATGTAACACATAATCTTGGCCATCAGCGCATGGGACCCCATGCTGTAGGCAACACTCTGGCTGACGAGGCAGCCAGAAATGCAGTAGCCACTTGTTCAGTAGCAGCAGTCACAAGGTCTGTGACAAAAGTCGATACCGACACACTGGCAGCCGTAGCGGCTACCAGAGACGGGACGTAATACCCACAGGGCTTTCCATCCAGATATGAATACCAATTGTCCCCGGAACAAGTTCCGACAGTAACAATTCCTTCCGTTGGGGATCTGCTGATTCCCAACGAGGACCGCAGACATAGGTTGATCACAGCTGCCCATGAGGGCAAGGCTTCTGCGCACGCCGGTGTATCGGCAACGGTGTCCCTCTTGCAGCAACGTCCTATTTCCGCCCCCGCATGGCATTGCTGATAGCTCTCTGTGGCCTTCTGTTCCCACTATGAAAGCAGGCTTCAACAAATTAAGGAGGCTCAAAGCACTGTTATTCCAACATGAGGTTGCCTTGACCTCGGCCCGTGAAACATTCGAGCTACAGGTGGCTCGGACATCAAATGAAATACAACCCCAATTAAATAGCAATCGCCTCCTACATTTTGGGGAGTTGATGCACCAATTATACAATGTATCTGACACAGGAGGCCTTGCACCTTTTTTTAAATTGTTGGGCTCAGGTCTTGTGTCCTCGTTTCGAAGGATATTTGGTGTGATTCCGGCTTTTATTCATTCCATTCTTTTCCAGCGCCTTTGGCTGGGTTGCCGTTGATCCTGTTGCTCGCTGGTGCTGTCCTGGTACTTGTATTGCTACTTCGTAATGGCTGACCCTCATGTGGTACTCGATCATCCGGTCCAGCTGGAGGTGTACCGTAGCCGATTGCAAGAATTCCTTGGTTGCCTGCCTATGGCTGTTGTGAGTGCTGCCTACAATGTGACTTACAGATACGCATACTTTATCTGCGTACATCCAGTTTTTTGGTGCCGCGACTGTCCTTTCTCCTGGGCTTTGGATTTTTGCCTCTCAAACGCCATACGGCCTTGCCCTGATTACGACCGGTTGCTGTGGCCCCTATTGCGTCATGATCAATCATGTGCAACTGGTACCCGCATGCTGATGGCAGCCGTGAATGTAGTGCTGGCACAATGGGACATCTGTGAAGGGGCGTCGCGCCTGTTGCATCACAGCTACATTGAGTACGATACAGGTTGTCCGACCATGCTTTTTGAAGCTATGAATTATGATGAGCACGTATGCTCCTTCGAGTTGTTGAATTGGGTGTTGTCCCTCCTTGTCTATGAGGAGGGGGACCGTCTTTTGGAACACCTTACCTTCCAAGGTTCAACAGATCTCATATGATTCCGATGATTAATGTTCAACAAGACATTTTTATTTTTTTCTTCTTCTCGTATTTCACCGCTAATCAACCTTATTCTGATTTTGATTTTATTGAACTTTGCCCCTGCTATGCTCAGTGCTTTGACTCTGCTTGCGACTTGGACCTTGTTTTTACTATTCTTCTGCAACCTGGCCAGGGGGAGGGTCTCATGTGGCTTTAAGGGACCCCGTTGGCATCTTTAGGTTAGAATGGGTCCGGAGGCCATGATGCTGCTTTAGCACACAACACTACAGGCTTCTTCTAATGCAAGAATGTGTTCGCTGGTCACATGCGAGCCACTGGCTACGCTGGTTCCCTGCTTGTTCCTGGAGTTTAGTCTGTGCATTGTGAGCAAGGTCAAACAACACCGTCCCCTGTGATTTTGATCTGGTCAGGCCCTGGCACGTTGACAAAACATACCCTGCAGCTGCTGTTTGTGGGACACGCACCTTTTTCTTGATGTTAGGAGAATGCATGTTACACGCAGACACACTTGAGGAGTTACTTTTCAAGAATGAGGAGCTGTATGGAGCTGTGATGTAAAAGACACGATCTATGTCTTAGGGGATCTATGTCTTAGGGATCTGCTATGTTGTCATCTTGGTTTTCCCGTCGATGGGGAGGGAGTGTAGGTTTAATAGTCCTGTCTCCAGGATCAATATACAATGATTTCTCCTATTATTTTGTATGGACTTCCTACAATGCAGACAATGTTTGTATTATGCATTCTAATTTTAGTAGTGGCTCGTATGCTGCATTTCAGAGCACGTTAGTTGATATAAACATTTTGGACTGACTCAGTGGCTCTGTCAATCTCTTGTTGTGGATGAGTACGAGAGTCTGAGCGATGGGGAATAACCTGTTACCACGATCCCTGAGTGATTAGGGGAGTGTTGTGTTCTGGGTTGTCTAAATGACAGTTTCTCAATCTGTGTATAGGATGGCAGGTGGGACACCATAGCTAGCCTGTCGTGGGCTCGTGGGTACTAAGGCTGTAGGAGGCGTAGCCCCTATATACCGTAGTCCCGCATTGCTGTGCATAGTTCTGTGTATGTGCAGACTCCCTACAACACTACATTGCAACATTGTCGATTGAGGGCGGGGTGGCGCCGACACTAAAACAGAGACAGACGCCATGGTTACTTTGGTGGCCATTCCGGAAGTGAACCACACTAAGGGCCCCGGGCTGTTAATTCACACTCCTGCGCTGGACTGGCGTACGCCGGACCAGCCCACTACGCTTACGCTTACAGGGGGGGTGACATGGCTACATGTCCAAGGTCTTCCCCACTGCCTGAGGTGACATGGTTGCGTCCACTTTCCACATCACTACAGGCACCAGCAGTATATGTCCACATGGACATGTCTGTGCTCTGCATACTCAAGACTGTCCAGCATTCTCATTCATGGGTCCATTGCCTCCTTCGCACATTCTTGGTTCCCACCTCTCCCCACCTTCTGCAGTCGTGTGGCAGAGGGGCTATGCCTTTCTGGATGGTTTGTCTACATGTCTGGCCCCTGTTGCCACAGTTACTTGTGTTGTCGTGTCTGGTAGGTGGGCATGTTTGTTGGCATGCTGTATGTGATTTAGTTATGTGTGCATTCCCACAGTTGTGAGTTGTATGATTGTGGAGTTGAGGTGTGTTCCGTTGGTGCTTACCAACGAGCAGTCCATTTCCATAGGTGCCATCCTGGAAGCGCTAGTTGATGATGGACTGTCGGAGGATGTGGGAGTCATGCACACTGCCTGAGAAGTTGGCGACGGCATTGGTGAACAGTCCCGGGTGGTCCACTTTTGCCTGCACATTGATGGGATCCGTGTGCTTTCTGTAGCGGTAATTGTGTGCAGTGTCGGCAGGGGGCACAAGTAGGACATGTGTGCAGTCAATTGCCCCCAACAGGTGCGGGTAGCTAGCTATGGCGTAGATGCCTTGCTTGGTCTCCAGCTGTTCCTGCGCAGTGTGGGTGAAGTGAAGGTGCTGGGGTAACAAGCTGATGATGGCATCCAAGACATGTGTGAGGAACTTTGATAGGGCTGGCTATGAGACTCCTCCGACTCTGGCAGTTGTTGGTTGGGAGGTACCAGAGGCCAACAAGTGCAGCACAGCCAGCAGCTCTGTCTGCGGAGGGATGTGGGTTGACCGCTGTGCTGGTGCCGTCAGCCTGTGGGCAATGTGGGTCAGGATGCGGTGGATGGTTGTCCTTTTGAGCCTGTAGTGGGCAATGACATCCTCTGTCGTTGAGTCTCTGGGGCTGGTGCGTTTTCGGAAGGTCCGCTGTCTTGTTCTGCGCTGCCTCGGTGGCAGTCCGGTGGGGTGGTCCTGGGGGTGGGGGTGGTCCTGGGGGTGGTGGCGGTGGGTGTTGTGGCCATCTTGGGTCTCCAGGCTGCATGATTAGTGGCTCCATGGCATCTGTTGGTCTTCAGATGTGGCTCTGGGCTGGGCTCCCTTTGTGCTGCAGGTTTACGTCCTACTTATGGCCAGGAATGAGCAGGTCTTAAGTCCCTGCTGCTAACGTGCCTTATCGCCTGTTTTTTGACCGCATCGCCGATCTGGCTGGTCGTTGGGAATATCGCAAAGTGGTCTTATCGTGGGTTTTTGCACGGGAACGCCTACTCTGCATATGATTAGCGATAGTTGTCGCTGTCAGCCTTGGCGATGTTTTTGGCGGCAGCTATCGCAGGAAAACTGACAATGTGGGCTGTTAGCACAGGCTTGTGAATGGGGCGATGGGTCTTTCGCCACTTCCGTGGCGGTGAAGTGCCGCTAAATCGGCGATGAGTCCTTGAGAATATGCCCCTATGTGTTATCTAAGACTGCGCTGAGAGGCAGTATGCTTGAACGCGGGAATGCTGGAGCCAGGGCCGGACTGGCCATAGCGGGCACAGGGCATTTCCCCGGTGGGCCGCCAGGGTGAGGGCCGTCTTTGGACCCCTGGGGGGCCGTTTTTGTTACCGGTGACCGGTTTTGCAGCATAGCTGCAATATCGGCCCCTGAAACAAAAGCAGCTGCAGTGTTTTCCACGCACAACCAACACCCCCCAACCCCGCAGCCGGGGCCAGTTTGAGAGCTCAGTCCGGCCCTGGCTAGCGGCATATTTTTCGCACCAAACTGCAGAGCAAGTCAGCAGATTTCCAATTAAAGGTGTTTCCAGCAAACTTTTTCACAAAATCGGCACAACCACAAAATACAGTGGCGGCCATGGGATAAGTATGATTTAGGATCTCTACTGCTCCTGTTAATGTGATTTTTCTTCAAGGAGCTGTCAATAACATCCAAAAGAACCAAGCCGGTTTGTATGAGGGTTAATGCGAACATCACATTCTACAGAATGTCTACTTAGAGGTTCGTCAGGAATGGTTTCAAGAAGTTGCTTAAATGCAGTTTCTTGCGTTTACAATAAGGAAAAGGCAGTCTTAATATTCACATTGTCACTATACATCAAAGGTTGAATAAGTTAGTGTTTACGTTAGAAGCCCTCAGAAAAGAAAGCACTGTCATTATAAAAACAAATCAATGTATGCATTCTTCTAAAATATAAGTCAATTATTGAACTGTCCGCTAACTTCTGGATAACAAGCGCAATGCCAGCTCTCCTTTGTCATGTGCTGTAAAGCGCCTTCCTCCTCTCTACACTGCCATAAACAAATATATACAAATGGCTGTGTGGAGTGGGATGAGAAGTAGTGACAATTCGTGCATCCCTCTTGCCTCTCCTAACCTCCACCCTCCCTCCTCCCAGGCTCCAGCCCACCCATGAAATAATGATTCGGAAGCATGGCTTAATAAATACCAGGCAGGCCAAACTATATTTTAAAAAGAGCATCGCACAAATGCACATAGCACGTACAATGAAGAATCGCTGCTTTTTATCATCAGGCTTGCACATGCATTTTCTCCTATTTTTCAGCTGCGCAGGCACTTAATCACAAGACGAGTTACAGTGGCACAATTCTACTGCAGTGCTTCGTGAAAATAATAATACTTCTGGTTGATGACTTGTTTTTCACTGAAGTGTCAGAAATTCATCTGCTACCTGCCCGCCCCGGACAGTCGCATGGTAATGCTGCCTGGCAGTTCAATACCTAACACTCCCTGAAATGGGCCCAATGGAAGGCAAGAGGTAAAAAACCTGATAACATGGCTGGCAATCTGGGGGTTAATGGATTCCAGCAGCTGAGCAGAAGATCACATTGCCACTTGGAAACGTGGCAGAAACACTGACAAGCAGGGCCTGGTATAAATGACTTGGAAGTCGGAGTTGCCTCTCCCTTGAAACTGATAGCTTCCACCTTTGCACAACAGTCTTTTTTTGCAGGTGAAATCAAAGTGCAGGGTTACCATCTGGTTTGGAAAAGCAAGAGTAAAGGGAATAAAAAAAACTTTTTTTACACACTAACCTCACTGATCACTGCCAAAGATCACGAAGACAGTCCAGTCTCCTCCCACCTCTGGAGAGTGGGAGGGGGGGCGAGAGCCTCACAATGGACACGAGGGTGACAGCCCTGGGGAAGCAGGCCTCTGCCGCTGGCAGCTCGCTTCAAGGAAGAAAAAAACAAAAATGAAAGTTGCAGCCAAACACACTGATGCCTATGCCTATCAGGAGAGAGACTGTGGCGTAACCTCCAGAGCTGCCAACTTCGGACCTGGGTAATTGAGTTCGAGTCTTAGCATTGGTAAAACTGTGCCTTAAAAATATATATTTATAAATACATGACGATCGTCACTAAAACAAAAAAATAGAATGTAAATACATGACGATCATTATGGAAACAAAATGAGGAATGCAAAAAAGCAAAAACAAAATTGTGCTCAGGAAGGAACATACATAAAAAAAAGAGTAAGACCACAGGTAACAGGGGCAGTCGTTTGGGAGGGTCTGAAACACCAAAAGGCGGGACTAATTAAGCATATCCAACAAACATAAGTGGGCATTTAGGAAGGGTGCTAACAGGAGCCAACAGAAAATATGGGAGGTGCTTTAAGCACATGTTCTTGATACAGTATGCCTCGCAGAGCAGCTGCCTAGACTCAACCTAAAAACAAGTTGCATGCTCAGATCATAATGTAACAAACATGTTTTATTGCCAGGAAAAAAAACTGTTGGCTATTTCATCAGGGCTGTTGTTAGACTTGGCATCCTTGGCGTGGTTTCCCCCTGACTTTTTGCCTCTACATCCTGCATTTTTGATTGTGTGTTGGATTTCGTTTTTGCTGGCGTAGATGCTTTGGGCACTTTGCCACTGCTGATCAGTCATAAACCTAAACGAGGCAGCAGATCCTGGAGACCGCACCCAACCTGTGTCTCAAAGCAATTGGTAGAAAAATATTATTTCTATGTGTGCACTAAATTTCAACACCTGTTGCCAAGGTGTTGCCCTGGAAAAAGGACTTTACAAATTCAAAAACACAGTAAAGGTGCACCACACACAGTAACAATATAGATAAAAAGTCCAAAGTAATTCCAAAATGGGTGCAATTCTTCTTTTTATTCTTGCAACCTCTTTACAAGTGTAACTTTCAATTGGTAACATCTAGATATTTGGAGTTTAGGCTTTCTGATCTCAGAATGTGTGACCACTCAGTCACTGGCAGCCAGGAGGGGTGATCAAGAAAACCCAAAGCCTAAAAGAGTGTCCCAGGTGCCTGCCAGGAGAGGAGGGGCACAGGAAACCCATCTCTGAAGTTCACACGGTCCAGGAGGAGGCAGACCTTGAGGGGGATGCCCTGCAGCCTACAGGGGAGTAAGTGGCCAAACTGGGAGACCTACCTGAGCTGACCCATTGGCAGCAGGAGGGTGGTCCCACCAGGGAAGAATTCTGCCACGCGCAGATGGAATGCCCTGCTCTATTTGGTTTGATGAAGCAGGTTGCAGACCAGGCAGCTGCTGATGAATCTGGATCACATTGGATCTACTGGGAGAACGGTCTCCTGCATAGTGAGCCTAAGGTTGCTGAGCCTGGGTCAGCCCGTGTGCTGGTTGTATCCCAGCGCTTCAGAGCCTTCCTAGTGGGTTTGGCTCATGATGTGCTTTTGGCAGGACATTTGGGGCAGGACCAGAACTTTTACAGGATTGTCATCCACTTCTTTTGGCCCCAAATCTGAAGGAAATCTGATGCACACTGTAGGTCTTTCCAAACTTGACAGGCAAGTGGTAAGAGTGGAAGGAAGGTGAAGGCTCCTCTCCAACCTTTTCCAGCAGTGAGCACCCCTTTCGAGCGGGTGGGAATTGACACCGTGGGGCCCCTGGACCCCAAGACCGCCTTAGGCAACAGGTACATCCTGGTATTGGTGGACCATGCCACCTGGTACCCTAAGGCTATCCCTCTCAGTACAATCACAGCCCCTATGGTGAGCGATGGTTTGATTGGGATCTTTTCCCACATGGGTTTCCCCAGAGACTTGGTATATGACCGGGGTACCAACTTCATATCCAAGTATATGACGTCTCTATGGGAAGAGTGTGGTGTAACCTATAAGTTCACCACTCCTTACCATCCCCAAGAGAATGTGTTGGTTGAGAGATTTGATCAAACCCTGAAAGGCATGATCAGGTGTCTTGGAGACCCCATGAGGTGTAAGAGGATGTCCTCTTGCCATGCCTAAAGTTTGGTTACAGAGAGGTACTGCAGAAATTTAATAACACACCTTTTAGTAGAGGTGGTTATAAAATTGTGTGTTTGAAAATGCCACTTTTAGAAAGTGGGCATTTTCTTTTTTGACCCTCCTGTGTAGCTCTGTCTGTTTTTGTATTCACAGTCTGGTTTTGGAGTAACAGGAGCTGGGGATGTGCATTCACTGTAGACAGTCACAAGGAGGGTTGAGGCGTGTCCTGCCTTTCCTGGGTGGCTCATAGCCAGGCTGAATAGACCTTTCTTCATTTAGAGTGGTGGGAGTTTCCACTAGCACCTGATAGGCTGTGTCTGCTCCGCACAATGCTGTCTCCACCTTCTGCAGTGAAGCTGCACCAGGGAGGACAGAACAGGTTTTTACTGAGCTCAGAGACTCTTGAAACAAAGACTACAAAGAGGAAATGGGGCATAAGTATTGGACCCTAAAACCCCAGAATTTTGGATCACTTCTGGAACTAAGAGGATCCTGCCAATAAGAAGAGCTGAAGAGCTGCTAGGAGGAGTACTGCCCCTTTGCTGTGTGTTGCTTTTTTGGGTTGGCCTGCAGTTGCTGCTTCTGTCTATGGGCAGAGAAAAGGACTGAAACATTTGCCCTCCTGTGGTATCATGCTTAAAAAAGATCTCCAAGGGCTTGATGCAGAGCTTGTCTCCTGTTCTGAATTCTCAGGGACACAAAGACTTCACCTGCAGCATCCTTGAACTCCATTGCTGGGAGTTCTGACCTGCCTTGTGGTGCCCACTCAAGTTCTGGGCCCTTGTGTCAGGGTATGACCTGGTGCGCCTGCTCTATGGGCCGTTCTGTTTTCAGTTACGAAGGACTACATCTCCCAGAATGACATGGGGGGAGGAGTCACATGCTATTTAAGGCAGGAGCACGCATCACGTTGTGTGCGTAATTCTGGATTCGAGGAGAGGCATCAGTATGGAGGAAACCCGTTCGTCCTGAAGCAAGGAGCGGACCTATTTCACAGCACGGCTGCCGCCTGGACTTAGCGAAGCCTTTCCTCGTTCTTCGTCAGACTCGCGGTTCTTTTCCAAACCGGAGTCTGCGGTATTCTTGTTGCGAGCGCCGAGGGAGGCGTTGCCTAGAGAGGGGCACCGAGGCTGCCTTCAGCTGTTTCCGAGTGTGACTGTGTTGAAGCTTCGTTTTTTCCTTGGAGCAACAGAGTATCTCGGGTGAGTGGAGCGTTCAGTAGGAACTGAACGCGCTCCATTTCATAACGCTTTGTTTGTTGTTTTATTCTTTCCTTATTCCACTTTTGGCTGCTCTTGCTGAGAGTGCAAAGTAACCTTCTTGGGATGCCTTCAGTCTAGAGGAGGAGAGTGTGACACTGGATCCTTTATCAGAAAACTTGGATTAGGAATCCCCAAGATCTGGCGAATGACTTAATTGGCCGGATCCCTTGTTCCGAGACTGCATGGGTTATTGAGAGCCCTTATGAATTGATCTTTGTGCTTGTCTTTGGAGCAGTGCCCTTCACTCTAATATCTATACTGGTGGCATTCCTGTTTATTCTGGCGCATCTATTATTTAAAGAAGGGAATTGACTAACAAGGGTAGGTACAATTAGTGGGAGGTATATAAGGGCCTGCAGAAGTGGTGAATGTGGAATAATCGGTGTGCTTTGTGTTGTAGGTGTATCCTCCTCCTGTGCGAGATGAATCGTGCCTGAGGTAGTGAGGTCCAAAGGAACACCAAGGCCGGTGGAGCTTGTATTACAGGTACTAGTCCTCCCCTAGTGAGACCTTTTGAGAGTAGCTATGATTTTAGGCCTGCATTAATTGTTGTGTTTTTTGATTACAGGTTCCCTTCCCGGCTGTTCCCACCCTAATTCCTTTCCCTCACTTGATCGCCCCAAAACTCTGTAACACAGGTGTTTGAGTTGGGGATGTCGAGAGGTGGACCCCTTTGAGCATCGATCGGATCCTGAGGAGTTCTCGTGGTTTGACAGAATTACACACCCACAAAATTATCTCCTCCCGATTCGATCGATTCAGAGGATGGCGTCTTTGGACGAGGTGTTGCAGGCTTTGCTTGCGGTACAGCAGGAATTAGCAGCCTCTAGAGCTGAAACGGCTGCACTTAGGGAGAGAGTGGATAGGCAATCAAGGAACCCGTTTGATGCCTCCACCTCTCAAATCCAAGTACACGTTCCTCCGCCTATACCTTTGGCTAGCCCAGAACGGTATTCAGGGGATCCCGGGACAATACAGACCTTTTTGACACAGATAGCGTTGCACTTCTCGTGCAAACCCGCCTCCTTCCCTACTAATCATTCAAGGGTGGCTTTCGCCATATCATACCTGACAGGGGACGCTGCCAATTGGGCGGTCCCCTTGGTAAAACGTGACGATCCGGTATTGTCTGACTGGAGTGCATTTCGTAGGGAGTTTGAAAAGGTGTTCGATCGTCGGGCGACCACGTTTAGTGCTGACAGAGAGCTGTTGGAGCTGAGGCAGGGGAAGCAGGATCTAGTCACTTACCTAACTACTTTCAACAGGTTGATAGCTGAGACCGCGTGGCCCGAAGAAAAACGTATGTCTCTTTACTACCAGGGGCTACGAGACGACATGAAGGACGTGTTGGCCCAAATTGAGCCCCAACCCACCACGTATACTGACCTGATGAATTTGACTTTACGGTTGGATCATCGGCTGGCAGAAAGGGGCGGGGAGCGTAAGAGAGGAGACAGGGCTAGTGGATATGGTGAGAAAGGGAACAGATCGATGAGCACTTCCGGTGAGGCAGGACCGGAACCTATGGAGGTGGGGGCTATCAGAGCACCTTTATCCAGGGCTGAAAGAGAGAGCCGCAGAGTACAGGGCCTTTGTATGTACTGTGGAAAGAAGGGACATTATGTGAGGGAATGCCCTCATAAGCCCAAGGGGTCGGGCCTATATCGCCCCAACAAGAAAGTGGCAGTCACTGCTAGTGTTAAAGAGAAAGCTAGTTTGGGGGGAGCAGAGACAGAGGGATCTTCGAGACAGGATGTACTGTTGCCTTCTCTGGCGGTTATTAACGCAAAGGATACTGAATCCCACATGCTTTTATCTATGATTCTTACCGCAGGTCAACAGATGCATCAGGTGTGGGTGATGATTGATTCAGGGGCCACTGGGAACTTTATAGACACTGGGTTAGTAGAACGGTTAGGGTTGGGACGCATACCCAGAGAGACCCCGGAGAAAGTGTTGGCAGTGGACGGTAAACCCATTAAGTCAGGTCCCATTATCGAACAGACGGAGAGAATAGGGTTGGTTACGAAGGGGGAGCAACAAGACCACGTAGAAGACATCACGTTGAATATCATAGAAGCACCACAATATGAGGTTATCTTGGGAATGCCATGGTTATGGCAACATAACCCTAGTGTGAACTGGAAGAAAAAGACCGTGGCGTTCCAGTCTGATGAGTGCAGAATGAACTGCTTGCATGCTCCTAGTAATCATCTTTTGGCTCTTTCACAGAGGTTCCATATAGCTACTGCTGCGGAACAAGAAACAGTGCTTCCTTCCGAGTACGAGTGTTACAGGGAGGTTTTCAGTGAAGAAATGGCAGAAAAACTACCCCCACACAGAACCTATGACTGCCAAATTGACTTAATTGTTGGGGCTACCATCCCTTCTTGTCGTGTGTATGCTTTGTCAGATCCAGAAACAAAACATCTAAGGAAGTACCTAGACCATTATGTTGAAATTGGTTTCATTAGGCCTTCTCGCTCCCCTGCGGCTTCGCCTCTTTTTTTTTATCTCTAAGGCGAACGGAGAATTGAGGGCATGTATCGACTACCGTATGCTTAACAAGAACACGGTAAGGAATCGATACCCTCTTCCACTCATCTCAGTGTTGTTGGACCAGGTGAGGGAAGCAGTGGTTTACACCCGATTAGATCTACGGGGGGCTTATCATCTGGTTCGCATCCGTGAGGGAGACGAGTGGAAGACGGCTTTTAAAACGCGTTATGGTTTATTTGAATACTTGGTAATGCCATTCGGGCTGTGCAATGCCCCTGCGGCCTTTCAGTTTTTCTTAGATGATGTGCTCAAAGACTTTGTAGACAAGTTTGTGGTTGTCTATATAGACGACATCCTGATTTATTCCAACAATCAGGATGTACATGTGAAACATGTATCTCAGGTACTTCAGAGACTCAGGGAACATAGCCTGTATTGCAAGCTGAGCAAATGTGTATTTCACACATCGGAAGTGGAGTTTCTGGGAGTTGTTCTGAGTCAGTCTGGTATGAGAATGGCTGAGAGAAAGGTGGCTGCGGTGCAAGAGTGGCCTGTTCCAAAGACTGTGAGAGATGTGCAGTGTTTCTTGGGGTTTGCCAACTACTATAGAAGGTTTATCTTGCACTTCTCTCTTTTGGTATCACCCATCACACGTCTGTTGAGAAAGGGAATACCTTTCGGTTGGAGCACTGAAGCCATGGATGCTTTTACGTATTTAAAAAAGGCCTTCACCACAGCTCCCATACTGAGACACCCACAAAGTGAGGCCCCGTTCATCGTAGAGGCCGACGCCTCCAATGAAGCTATAGGGGCGGTTCTGTCACAACGTGACAGATATACAGGACAGTTACATCCGGTGTCCTTTCTGTCTAGGAAGCTGAACGCGGCTGAACTCAACTATACCGTGGCAGAAAAGGAATTGTTAGCCATTAAGAAATCATTCCAGGAGTGGAGACATTACTTGTGGGGGGCCCAACATCCGGTCACGGTATACACAGATCACCGAAACCTGCAGTATATGAAAACGGCCAGACAACTCACACAAAGACAACTGCGCTGGATGTTATTCTTCTCAGACTATGATTTCGTGATTACCTTCCGTCCTGGTTCTGAAAACCGAAAGGCGGACGCTCTTTCGCGACAGAATGAGGTCGTTGAACCTCAGCAAGGCATCATGGAGGCAATAGTTGATCCCAGCAAGGTGCTTTGTGCGATAACCATAGATCATTTTTTGGATGATATAACAAAACACAAGACCTCGGCCTGGTGGCAAGGATGGGCTGATCAGGAGGCTGACCGTTCTCTCAAACATGGATTGCCATTATACAGGAACAAACTATACCTACCAACTCAAGAACTTCGGTTGAAAGCGTTCAATTGGTGCCACAACTCGCTCCTGGCAGCCCATCAAGGAGGCACTAAGACATTACACCTGGTGAAGAGACAATTCTGGTGGGAAAAAATGGCTCAGGACGTAACACAATGGGTGTCACAATGCGAGATCTGTGCCCGCAACAAGAGTGAGACAGTCAGGAGTAGAGGAAAACTGATACCCCTTCCCACACCGGAACAGCCATGGCAAACCATTAGCATGGATTTCGTCCTTGGGCTACCAAAGGATCAGGGGTATGATGCCATCATGGTAGTGGTGGACAGTTTGA
Source organism: Calotriton arnoldi (assembly GCA_963921515.1). Lineage (NCBI taxonomy): Eukaryota > Metazoa > Chordata > Amphibia > Caudata > Salamandridae > Calotriton > Calotriton arnoldi. The sequence continues at coordinate 687,132 of CAWUFW010008662.1, forward strand.
CCAAAATGGGACACTTCATTCCGTGCAAAAACTTACCAACCGCAGGGCAGACCGCTCAACTTCTGCTCACGCATGTGGTTCAGTTACACGGGCTCCCAAGAGTAATTGTGTCCGACAGAGGGCCGCAATTCATCGCAAGGTTTTGGCGAATGTGGTGTAAGGCACTCCAAGTCGAAGCGGCTTTGTCAACCAGTTTCCACCCCCAAACCGATGGGCAGACGGAGAGGCTAAATCAGTCGCTGAAGAAATACCTCCGTTGTTATTCCAAGCAAGCTAACGACTCATGGGTATCCCTGCTATGGTTAGCCGAACTGTCCTACAACAATGCCTGGCACTGCTCGATCAATGAAACGCCATTCAGAGCCAATGCAGGATTTCATGCTAAAATGTTACCACTAACCATCCCGAGTGAGGTGGTGACGCAGCCTACGGTGATGCAGCACATTAAAAAACTACAGGACGTTCACAAGAAGGTGCAGGACAGCTTGAGGCGTGCCAAACAAACGTATAAAAAATGGGAAGACGCGCACCGGCAAGAATGCCCTTGTTATCAGCCAGGTGATCGGGTATGGCTGTCCACCCGGAACATACGCTTCAAGGTACGCAGCGTGTTCCATCCGAAATATATCGGTCCCTACACAGTGCTACGCCGAATCAACCCAGTGGCTTATAAACTCAAGTTGCCCGCTTCTTTGAGAATCCATCCGGTGTTCCATAGCAGCCTACTGAAGCCTGCAGAGGGGGCACGGCGCAAGGCGGTACCTCCGGTGCTCAGGGATGGGCAGCTGGAATACGAGGTGCGTCGGGTGCTGGACTCTAAATATCGTCAGGGGAGGCTATGGTATCTCATCTCCTGGAAGGGTTATTCCTCGGAAGATGATTCCTGGGAACCATGTACGAATGTGCACGCTCCACATGCGGTGCGCGATTTTCACGTGCGTTGCCCTGGCAAGCCTGGTTCTAGGAGGCGCTTGGGGGGTGGGCGTACTGTCAGGGTATGACCTGGTGCGCCTGCTCTATGGGCCGTTCTGTTTTCAGATACGAAGGACTACATCTCCCAGAAATACATGGGGGGAGGAGTCACATGCTATTTAAGGCAGGAGCACGCATCACGTTGTGTGCGTAATTCTGGATTCGAGGAGAGGCATCAGTATGGAGGAAACCCGTTCGTCCTGAAGCAAGGAGCGGACCTATTTCACAGCACGGCTGCCGCCTGGACTTAGCAAAGCCTTTCCTCGTTCTTCGTCAGACTCGCGGTTCTTTTCCAAACCGGAGTCTGCGGTATTCTTGTTGCGAGCGCCGAGGGAGGCGTTGCCTAGAGAGGGGCACCGAGGCTGCCTTCAGCTGTTTCCGAGTGTGACTGTGTTGAAGCTTCGTTTTTTCCTTGGAGCAACAGAGTATCTCGGGTGAGTGGAGCGTTCAGTAGGAACTGAACGCGCTCCATTTCATAACGCTTTGTTTGTTGTTTTATTCTTTCCTTATTCCACTTTTGGCTGCTCTTGCTGAGAGTGCAAATTAACCTTCTTGGGATGCCTTCAGTCTAGAGGAGGAGAGTGTGACACTGGATCCTTTATCAGAAACTTGGATTAGGAATCCCCAAGATCTGGCGAATGACTTAATTGGCCGGATCCCTTGTTCCGAGACTGCATGGGTTATTGAGAGCCCTTATGAATTGATCTTTGTGCTTGTCTTTGGAGCAGTGCCCTTCACTCTGATATCTATACTGGTGGCATTCCTGTTTATTCTGGCGCATCTATCATTTAAAGAAGGGAATTGACTAACAAGGGTAGGTACAATTAGTGGGAGGTATATAAGGGCCTGCAGAAGTGGTGAATGTGGAATAATCGGTGTGCTTTGTGTTGTAGGTGTATCCTCCTCCTGTGCGAGATGAATCGTGCCTGAGGTAGTGAGGTCCAAAGGAACACCAAGGCCGGTGGAGCTTGTATTACAGGTACTAGTCCTCCCCTAGTGAGACCTTTTGAGAGTAGCTATGATTTTAGGCCTGCATTAATTGTTGTGTTTTTTGATTACAGGTTCCCTTCCCGGCTGTTCCCACCCTAATTCCTTTTCCTCACTTGATCGCCCCAAAACTCTGTAACACAGGTGTTTGAGTTGGGGATGTCGAGAGGTGGACCCCTTTGAGCATCGATCGGATCCTGAGGAGTTCTCGTGGTTTGACACCTTGGGGGTTGTTCCTGCTGCAAAGAACTGCAAGGAACTAAAGAAACCTGAAAATCGACACATCGCCCTTCAATTCCTGTTTTTCTGATGCAGGACCACCGTGCGGGAAGAATCTCTATGCACTGCTGCCGTGCGGCCGAAGAATTGACACATCGCCTGTCAGCGTCTGAACAATCTGCCGCACGCTGAGTCCTGTGCATCGACCTCTAAAGTCTGAGATCACTGCACCGACTCCGATGCAGGCCCTGCTGTGCTGCTGAAAGAATTGATGCATTGTGGGATCGCCGCTGAAGAAATCGACACAGCCCCTGTTTGCCGCCGCTGCATCAACCTCCAGCACGATCGGATTTCCACGCATCTTGCCCGTGCGCCATGCATCGCTATCGCAGCACCCTCAGATCAGAACCGTCTTGGAATCTACACCTCACTTCCCCCTACAGTCCGGATTAGATGCATCACTTCTCCTGCGTGCAGCAGAACTGTTGCATCGCCTCCTCATGGACTCAGGAACTGATTCTTTCCTCTTCTGCGGCTGTTTTGCCTTATGGATTTTGATGCATTAGAGGTACTTTGTGTATAAATCATGCATCCATAGTTTCCAAAGGACAGAATTGCTTGAAACCTTTTAAAAGTCATATTTTGAATTGTATATGTTGGATTTTTGTTGTTTTGGTCTTGTTTGGTTTAGATAAAAATACTTTATTTTTCTAAACTGGCGTGGTGTTCATTTGTGGTGTTTTCACTGTGTTTCTGTGTGTCTGGGTACAAATACTTTACACATTCCCTCTGAGATAAGCCTGTCTGCTCGTGCCAAGCTACCCAGGTAGAAAGCAGGGGTTATCTAGGTGTGTAACTTCCTTACCCTGACTAGAAAAACAGGTCCCTACTGGGACAGGGTGCATACCACTGCCAACTAGAGAGCCCCATCTCTAACAGCTGTCATCCAAATGTATACTGTACCACATCCCAACAGGGTGAAGGCATGCCAGTAGTCAGTGGAGTCGCTTTCTGGATGAAAATGGCTGCGTCAGATCACCTGTGATAACAGCAATCTTCTGCTGTATGAAAGACACCATACCTTTCAGTTAATAATTTTTTTAATAAACGTTTAATATTATAGCGCTGTAACTTTTTAATATGTGTTCTAAGTTAAGAAAAACATTACATTATTTAATATTAATATATAAAAATAAATATTTTTGCAAAATATTTTTAAAGTTTAATGAACTTTTTAACTTTTTCCTATAGTTTAAGAGTGATGGAAATCTACGCCTACAAGTAAAAAGGTACTAGCACGCATTGTAATTCCATAAGATATGGCAGGTGCTTGCTATGGAACAGGTCACACATACACTAGAGCATTTGAAAAAAAAGTTCTCCCATATATAGCAACCCTTGACATACTACATGTCCAGACGAGAAGACCAATGCTTCTCTCCCCAACAACTCTGCACGTTACAACTCTTTTTGTGACATAAGGGGTCAAGACATCTACCCAAACATCTATGAGACTCCCCATAAGTATTACAAACCCAAATGTTATAGGGCAAGAAAACACTGCCACAATCTCTATATCGTCTTAGTCCCCATACAGCAACCTACTGTAGGCCACATTACTCCTCCCCTAATGAGACCTTAACACTCGTATGCTATCAATCAGCGCATCATGCACTCAATCTTTACCAACCTATCGCCTTCCCTACAGCGGTGTATGTGCTCATCGAGATTCCTTCTGGTCCCCGTTCTCCTTCTAGCCCCCTCCCTCAGTTTTGCAATATGTCACTCTCCCTGCATTTTGGGCAATACGACAAGACTCCTGGGAATTCTTTGATGCTACAAGTCCCATTGTTTGGCTCTGTATGTATAGTGAGCGATCCCAGTGGTGTTTTTGAAAACTAATAAAATGATTTGACACAAAAATGTTTCCAGCTGTAACTTTGCACTCTTAATTTGGCTCCCCAAAACCGGTTTCAGGGGAAGGGGACATGTAACTATACACTTTGCAGTAACCTTGCGCTCAGAAATGGCGAATGGGAAAACATAGGACATGTAACTACAATTTGTAGTAACTTTGCACTCAGAAATGGTGAATAGCTAAAAATATCCAAATCACTACAAAGTTTAAGAGTAAAGTTACATGTGAGTAAATTTATGTGTGTACATTTGCCCTTGTGAATAGGGCCCAATGTATTTACTTTACGTGAACTGGGGTGTGCAGGCTATTAAATCTAAATAAAGATCTACAACATAATTTATATATCAGATACACCTTTCTAATCCTAGTCAAGATCACAATTGCTTGAGTATCATATTCTAAAAAAGTCTAAAATATAATGGGATGTATCTTAGGTTTATGTTGTAAATATGTCAGCTTGGCCTGTGCTTCCCTTTTTCACATTAATGGTGCTGACAGTTCAGTAGGATTTCCACAAATGTTTGCTCTTAACTACTATGACTGATTTATGTCTTTGGAGTTTCCAAATGATTATGCACTGCTCACTTTTAGCTCCTTAGTTTTCTTAAACAGAGATTGCTTGGATAGCTCTGCACAAATCAGGCTAATTTCCCCTGCCAGCTACACTAAGCAGTAGGTCTTCAATTTCTCAACTATAGGAAATAAATACATTTTATTTTACAGTAACTGCATCTGGATACCAAGTAGCTTTGCATGCAGAACAATTATAGCTACAATATCCTGGTTCAAGAAAAGAGGTAATGTGTTACTGCCAAATGTTTTTAGGTTGACAAAGACACTTCCTGAAAATTCTGTTGGGCTGTTCAGTAAACTTAGCCAGCCTCTTTAAATGCAACCCCTGTTTCTGAACAGTGACATTAAACTGATGTTATGTTTCACGAAAAATTATTTTAATTTAAACTTGTTTTCCTCTGGGTTTCCATCTAAACTTGATATTCCCTTTGTGATATGTCAGATCCTCCAGGTGATGAATGATATCGCAAAGAATGAGTCTAATGATGGAGAGCACTAAAATCATGTATGATAATGGTCGAACTAAACCGAATAGCTGGTGATTACCCTAGACTTCTTCCATTACATTGTTTTACACTGACTGTGCCTTTACAGATTAGGGGTAGCCATAATCAAATTAGTCTTGGCCAAGTCCTAAAAGGCACAGACAGGGAACAAACTGCTATATGGCATGCCTCCTTATCTAGCCTTTGCAGATTGTTGTCTGTTGTACTCTTGGAAGCAGACTTGAAGAGTCACCTCCATTTTCTTGAGAACATAAGTCACTTTCAGCTGACACATAGGGGATAGAGGTACTTCTATTCAGGAGCATAGAAGGAAACAGCAAGAACTCCTTGGAGCTGGAGGAGAAAGGACTTTCAGTTATATTTTGAAGTCACAGCCCAATCCAGAGCTCTGAATACAGGAAAAGAAACTCTCCCCATTCCCACCAATAGAAAAATAGATTTAGCGCAGAGATGCTTGGAATGGGTGTCCCCAAAATAGGTAACACATCCAAGCACACAATCTATCTCAGGAGGGATGAAGAATGCCCATTTGTTTATAGTCTGCAGCAAGGAGAAGGTCATAATATTGAAGTGACACTTGGTGAGGGAGGCACTTTAGGAATGCAAGGATGAACAAGACTGGAATGTCTGGAAAGATCATCCACTACTGCAACTCTAACCTTCCTCCTTGGCTCCCATGAATTCAGCAGAGTAATGATGAAGCACTGCTTTCCGCATCTTTATTTTTTTTAAATCCCCATCTGGATCAAGTGTCTTCAAATCGATTCTGATCACCACACCATGTGTGATTGAGCAACAGTGCTGCCAAGAAGTCCATTCCCCCATGTCATTGGAGTGTTGTGGTTTGGACATTGTTGGAATTGGGGGTCTCTGGTTGAAAGTGGTATACACCCTGTCCAAGTAGGGACCCTTCCTTCTAGACAGGATGAGTAAAGTACACACTTAAGTTTGCCTGTGCTCACCCTCGGGTAGCTTGGCAAAGAACATTCAGGCTATACTACAGAGGCAATATGTAAAGCATTTGTGCACGCATACAGTAAAAAAGTGAAAACACCTAAAAAAGACTCCACACCAGATTAAAAAAATAGCAAATATGTATCTAATCAAAACAAGACCAAAACAAAAAAAAATCCAACATACTAAAATCAAAATATCACTTTTAGCAAGATTGTTGCAAAAATACAGTTCCCAGAAAACAATAGCTCCAACTGGGGCTATCTCAACGTTGTGGCAGGTAGAAATCCAAAGTACAGCGCTGAACGCGAGCGCAGGTGTCGACCACGGAGTCACACAGACCCCCAGACAAAACAGTACCTTTTGTGATGGCGTTGCATGGTGTCGGGGAGGTGCTGCTTTGCCTGTGCCAAGCGGCGTTGGTTCCTTACTGCCACAGGGGAGGTGAGGCGTTGGTTCCTTACTGGTGCAGGGGAGGTGAGGCATTGGGTCCTTACTGTGCAGGGGAGGTGACGCAGCATCAGAGGCACTATGTCAGTTCCTTACGACAGTGCAGCATCGGGCAGTTGCCCACGTTGGTTCTTGACTCCGTGATGGTGCGAGGGAGGAGCTGGCATCGGTCAGCGTTAGAGCGATGTTTTGTGCTATCCACAAGCAGTGCCCTCAACCCAGGTGCAGACAGCGGCCTTGACAATGAAAGTTGATGCAGAGACGGCATTGGCCAGCATCAGGGCTCCAGTGTCATCGCAGTCGGTGCTGCGCTCACCCAGCGAGCTGGAACCACGGCGTTGGTGCAGGTAGCGGCATTGGAGACGGCATCAGGAATCCTTTTCTTGAGGTTTGCAGCCCAGCAAACACCTCCAGTGGCAGAGAACTGGAATTGGCACCACTTGGCAGATCAGAGCTCCCAGAAGTGGAGTTCAGGGATGCTGCAAGTGAAGTCTTTCTGTCCCTGAGACCTCTTAACCTCCTCCCAACACTCTAGCTCAAGAAGACCCATCAGGATATGCAGGACACACCTCAGCTTCCTTTGTGTGAGTGTCTGGAGGGAATGCACAAACAGCCGCTGTCAGTCTAAACCAGACATTGATCCACAAGCAGGCAGAGGCACACAGAGTGGTAAAGCTAGGAAATGCCCACTTTATACAAGTGGCATTCTCAAATGCACAATTTAAAAACCATATTCACTAAAAGATGTATTTTTAAATTCTGAGTTCAGGGAACCTAAACTCCAAATCTCTAGCTGTTCCCAATTGAAAATTACACTTGTAAAATGTTACAAGGCAGGCCCAATGATAGCCTAAGGGAGAGCAAGTCTTTGCAATAGTGAAAAACAAAATTGACAGAATTTCACTATCAGGACATGTAAAACACATCAGCACATGTCCTACCTTTCACATACATTGGACCCTGCCCATGGGGGTACCTTGGGCCTAACTTAGAGGTGCCTTACATATAGTAAAATGGAAGGGTTAGGCCTTGCAAGTGGGTTTCACTTGCCAGGTCGACCTGGCAGTTTAAAACTGCATTCACAGACACTGAAGTGGCAGGTCTGATATATGTTTACAGGGCTACTCATATGGGTGACAACACAATCAGTACTGCAGGCCCACTAATAGCATTTGACTTTCAGGTCCTGGGCACACACATTGTGCATATGGCAATTATGGATAACCAATCAGAATCACACTTTACACTAAGATCATATGTACTTTAGCAGTGGTAAAGTGCCCAGAGTCCTAAAGCCAACAAAAACCTGCAAAAAGGGCCAGGTCCAGCTGACATGCACAGATCCCTCCTTCTCTAGTGGCTCTTCAAACTCCTCCAACTCCCCCTCAGTGTTCCTGGTATCACACCTGTCACTTCAGTGCCCCTGTGTCCAACGATCATGATGTCTCCATCCTCCTCTCACTGGACACATACCCTAGACCCTTCTGCCATTATCTTCTTCCGTAACAGAGAACCATACTGCTAGTCTTCAGAGGAAATAGTACCTGTGTGGCAGGCAGAAGAGGCCTGATTGCAGGTTAGGTCTGCCCAGAGTTGCCAGAGTCTAACAGCTCTGACTAGTGATATAAGCAACCCTATGAGCATTTGACCATATTCGACCTCATCACTGGGAAGCAGCTTGAATCATTAAAGCACTGAGCGCCATATTTACATTGAAGTAATGCAGCGTGGTGCCGCAAGCCATTTGGCTGTGCCGTGCTGCGTTACTTCCAAAGCAAAGGGAACGTCATATATACAACAATATGACGTATCCCTGAGCTCTCCCCCGCGCTGGCTCACAATTGGATGCAATGAGCCAACGCAGGCACCCTTGCCCCATGGTGCAAAGGGGCCTGCATTGCGGGAATGACACCTTCCTGCACAAAAACAATCACATGAGGTGTTTTCCTCTTTCTACGTGTGCTGCAGAATGTAGCACGCATAGACAGAGGAAAAAACGAGGAGAAATAAAAGTATTCCTCCTCGTTGCACCTCCTTTCGCCTCCTCTGGGGAGGCGTATGAATCTGACGCATTCCCAGGTTTACAAAACCTGGGAATGCGGCAGAATCCATGGGTGTTGCCTGAGAACACCCAGAGCAACGCCTATGGAATACCCCTATCACGCAAAGTGCTGTGTGAAAAGGGGCTGTATTTACAAGGACATGAAAAGCACCACACTGCGCCGACGGTGCGTCACAATAAGTGATGCACCGGTGGTGCAAGGGGCTTGTAAATATGCCCCTAAATAACTAGGGGAAGGCTACGCAGTTATAAAATATTAAAATGTAATCATCTATGGGACTTTGGGGAGCCTTTGCCGACTTGTTTCAGTCTGTGAGTATTATTAAAAAAGAAACATGTTATTGGCATCCCTAGAAAAATCTTATTTGACAGCAGAATAAACAAATGGTATCTTCTCTGTTTTGGACATCCACTTATGACTTACAGCTTTTTCCATTCTGGGGATTGGTTTTTCCTTCTTACCAATTTGAAGTTATCAGCTGGGGGAACTAACAAATGATAAATCTAAATTTTTAATATTAGACCCATTCACATATTGAATGAAATGAGATGCCATAGAATGAGTTTTTTCAATATGAAAAAATGCAAATCTCATGCATTTAATGTATTTTTGCCAAAGCTCTTCTCCAGTAAGATCAAAATACATGTACAAACGTGCTCTTTTCATAGCTTTAGAACCAACCGTGGTAATTTAATGCTTTATTTATCTTATTCAGGGAGACTGGAATAGGGAGAAGAAGATCACTAGACTTTATGGAATGCTACCTGCCCTTGAGAGATTGTATTATTTGTAGGATAGTGTACTCCAGAGTCAGATGGGCCAACACACATTACATTCTTGTTTGCATATTATTTCGCCTTCCCTTCCATTCCCTGCCCTGTCCTACCCTGCCCTACTCTTCCCTTCCCTTCCATTCCATTCCCACCCCTCCTCAATTTTTCAGCACAGTAGCACATAAATAATTTGAGAAAAATTCCTGTTTTACCTATTTCTCAATTACATTTTGGATAAAATGGTGCATTTCTTTTAAAGATAGGAGAGGTAATTAAAGGGGGACTTTTGAACAATCATAGAACTTCTTTAAAAGAAAATGTAGAGGGTATTGCCTTTTCTAATTCACAGCATCTCTCTTTAAATGCAAATATTACAGGCATTCTCTGTTCCAGAGAAGCTTTGACAATATTTGATTTCAGAGAAATGTTTTGACAGCTCAAGAGGATAAAAGACAATAGGAATTTCGATCACTTTAATCATATCTATTCTCCTTCAGAAGGATATGTCTTAAAAGGAACATTTTAGATCAAAGCACCAATTTCCACTTGATCAGAGCACCACTACTTGATTGGGGCACTACTTGATTAGAGCACTATTTAAATTTGAGCATTTCTTTGGGGGCGTGGCATGGAAACATGGCCGACAGGATGTGAGCTCCTTAGCTCCCGGCTGGCTTAGCTGCTAAATCCTGCCTAATCCTGCAAGTGATGCCTTTTCTACCATCTTTATGAAATCGCAACCCAATTCCCGTTGAGGGATGATGCCATTTTGGTGCCTTGTCTTGTTAAAATTGTGAAATACATGGCAGCTGGGCCATGGCCCGTGAGGCCCTGTAAGAATATAAGGGCTCTCCTTTTGCCCTGAAGGGGTGACGGACGGCGTCTGTGGCCTGCCTGGTGGTGCTGCGGAAAACGTTAGCTTGCCCGCTTCTAAAAAACGTGCAGTCCCTACCTGTGGTGCTGATTTATTGGCAGAGTGGAAACCCCTATCGGTGGTGGGGCCTGGATGTGGCCCGGAGCTCAACAGACTGAGGCGGCCATGCGGTGCGCTGCCTCCTGCCCACCTGAGGCCTCGGCTTGAGGCGCGGAGGCCTCTTATGCTCCTCTGCCCCATACCCCCTTCTTTGCTGGCGAGCCACGGATGGGCGGCTGCAGAAGTGCTCCTGGATCTGCCCGGGTGTCCTGTGGTGGAGCTGGAGCGGCTCTTGCTTCCCTGTTGACGAGAGGATGCCAGGGGACTGTTGCATGGTGTGCCCGGAGGTAGCAGAGGACCTGTGGCAGCGGAAGAGTGACATCTGGGTATACAAACCGGGCCGCATTCCTGCTGTCTCTGCACGGCCGGCCTGGTGATTTCATCGCCTCTTCCCCCGCTGCCATCAGTGGACCATTGGGTGATGTGGGAGAGCACCCGGGACATTGTGGGTCATCGGATGGAGCTGGCTGTTGAGGGCGGCTTCCAGAGACCGGCATCCGTGACCACAGGTGGGTGCAGTGGCAGACGCGGGGGCTGCTGTGAATCTGTGGAGAACTTGCTGGTGCTCTCCTGGAGGGTCCCTGCTGATTTTGGGTCCTGCTTTTTGGCTTTTGCTGGACTGCCTTCCCTCTCCCCCAACTTGCCTTTCCTTTGGCAGTGATGATGGCGTTGGTGAGGAGTGGAGGTGGCCACTGATAACTATCTGAGGGTGATTCTAGAAGAGCCTCACTTGGATGTGTGGCTGCCAGGTCTGGAGGGAGGGGGCCTCGTATCTTCCTTGCCTGCCTCCTTGTATCTTCCTTGACTGCCTCGTTTTCTTATTGTGGCATCAAGGTACTCCAAGCTCAGAGACTTATCCTGATTGACATCTTGACAGTAGTGCCTGCACTTCACTGCTGTGCGTAGGATGGATTGTACCATAGCTCCTGCTGGGTTGTAGGTGATGCACACTGTGTGGTGGTGGGGTCCAGGTATGCTGAACATTGCAGCAGGGGCCAGCTGCAACTGCTGGTGGTGACGGGGAGTGGGTCCCTGGTCTGTTGCGGGTTGTGCTCTTCCGTCTCTGATACTCCTAGTAAATATGGGTTAAGACAAGCTGCACCGAGCGCACGGCTCTAACACTATTACACAATATACCAAGCATGGCAGCCCCCCTAGCGGATAACCCAACAGTCTGATGCGGTGGACAATGAGGGCTCCCTGGATGCTGAGCCTGAATCCAGTAGGGCGGAACTGTTGCCAGCGATCCAGGGGTATCGCACTGCCTTAGGACATCGAACAGACACTCTGTCCATTGATGTAAACCTCTTGCAGGCGGACTTTCACAAGGTAGCAGATAAAGTCACTAACGCTGAAACAAATATAGAGGCTTTGCAGGGTGAGGTTTCAACTCTTAAATGACAGATGGCCACCATGATGACAACGACGGAGGAGTTGGGTCAGCCTGTCGGGAACGCTGACGGTCACTCAAGCCGCAGCAACACTAGGGTCCTGGGCATTCCCGAAAAGGCGGAGGGGTCATCCGCAACATGCTTCCTGGGAGACAGAGTGTGCACAGTCCTGAAACCTCGAGGTCTGTCTGCCTTTTTTGCAGTGGAGAGAGTTCATAGGGCATTGGTGCCTCCGCCGTGGCCAGGAGCCCCTCCAGGGCCATCATTGTTAAAATCATTAACTACAAAGACAGGTATCGTATCCTATGGGCACCCAGGGAACAGGAGATTCCCCACTTTGACAACAGCAAGATCGCCATGTAACTGCACTACACACTGACAGGAACAGCACAAATCCTATATAGCTGTCAAACAAAGGCTACGGTCACTTCAGCTGTGGTACACGCTCTTATATCTGGCATGGCTGAAAGCTATTTTTCAGGATAAGGCTCATTTCTTTGATCGACCGGAAGACGTTTGGGAGTGGATCGAACTTAGGGATGTTGCTGTGGTGCCCCGGTCGGGTGGCAGTTGTCGAGCATCCTGGGGACATCGATCACATGTGGGGTGTTCTCGCACTGACCAAACTGGAGGTGGCCCGAACTTAAATCCATTATGAGAGCATTGTGTCTTAATAGGGGAGGATGGTGCAATGCATTTGTCTGCTACGGAGGGACCGGCTGCTGAGGAGGAAACTGCTGATCGGATGTCCTCAGAGGATGAGGGCAATAACTCTCAAAATACTGAACTTGATGTGATGCCTGATACTATTGTTCCTGAGGCAGTGGAGGGGGGGTTGCACAGGAGGGGCCTGGTTGAATGGGGATCTGCATGCTCAGTGAACTTTGAGGAGGGCCAGCCTGGAAACAGGTGAAGGTATGAATGGGATTACAGGGTACGTGGCCCAGGATTGCGAGTCTGATATAGGAGGGTGGGGGTGGTAACACTCGGAATGGAGATTCTGAACAGAATGCTTATATTGTGCTTTAAATAATGGATTTAAGTGCTATTGTGGTGTTGCAATGTTGCAGTATGCATGTATGCAGCTGGCTGGTTGAGCAGCGTGTTTTGGGGGGGTTGTTGTTGTTTTGTCCTAGTTGGACTATGGGGGGGGTGGAGTGCTCGTTCTGGCACATGCTATAGGTGGGCTATAATGGTTGCTATGTTGGCCCGTTTTTGTTCAGGGATGGGGGGAGGTGGGATTTGGGTTTGTTTTCTTTTTTGTTTTGGAAATGTAGTTTATTGAGTTCTGCAGTAATCGGGGGAGGGGAAGTCAATGCAGGGAGACAGGACAAGTGGGACCGCCTTCAAGCCTTATGATGTAGGGTGTGCTCAGAGTTCTCTACTGAAATGTGAGGGGACTAGGCACATATGTGAAGAGGTATAGACTGCACTTCTTCTTAAAGAAGAACAAAATAGATATTGCATGCTTGCAAGAGATGCACCTGGATGACCTGGGGTAGTCTGATTGGCTAAGAAAGGGAGGGGAAAGGTGTTCCATTTTTCCTTCTCAAAATATGCAAGAGGTACTTTATTATGGGTGGCCCTGGGTGTCCCGTTCCACATACATACTTAGGGGCTGATGTTGGGGCAAGATATGTGCTATTGCAGGGTACTTTAGATGGTGTGCAGGTGTCCATACTGAATACATATGTCCCAAATACTGACGATCCGGGCTTTTTTCAAGCCATGCAGGATCTTGTAATACAAGCTCATGATATACCAATGCTGTGGTTTGGCTAATTGTGTGCTGGATTCAACACTGGACCAGGGCCCCCCAAACAAAAGTTGGAACGAATCCTCAGATGACGAGGGCCTTGCAGGCGGTGATGCATAACTTAGGTTTGCAGGATGCCTGGAGATCAGCGCACTCCACACACATGATCTTCACTTGTTCCTCCTTGACTCATAGCACCCGTAGTTGCTTAGATAGAGTGTTGGTTAGTGGGCAAATGGCAACCGTAGTGGTCACTGTCACACATTTGGTGCATTATTTAGCAGATCATGCACCTGTCCTCTATTGGATACATTGGGAGTGAATGCATCGGGGAGATACTTCATGAAGGTTCCCAGCAGACATAGTGGAAGATCAACTGGGGTAAGAGACACTGTCCCAAGCTCTGATTGATTATATAAGCATTAACTGGGGCATCATAGCCCATAGAGCTACAGAATGGGAGACTCAGAAAGCGGTGTTACGGGGCATGTGTAAAGGACTTACATGTGGGGTGAGCTAACAACTTAGAGCAGATCTTCATCAGTCCAAATCCAATCTGGCGAGACTGCAGACAGACCCATCGGCAGGTGCTGACATCTCCATTCGTGAATTAACACTTAGGCAATGAGTGGCTGGAATTTGGGACCGCCTGGATAAATACACCTTACATCAGTAAAGACAGGGTGGGGGACAAGGCTGGAAGGTTCCTGGTCTGGATAATACAAAGTGAACAAACTCCCCTGCTTGTGGCACACTTGAGAACACTGGAGGGTTGGGAGGCCACCTCATGAGAGTACATTTACACACATTTTGAGTGCATTTGCAACAAGTATATAAACAGCGGACTCAGGTGTAGATCATCGCCACTACACTCCCCTTTTAAATGAGCTGGGTCTTTTCCACTTGAGGGCGGAAGAGGTGGAGGCTCTTGAAGCCCAGTTGGAACTGGAAAAGATTAGGGCCACGATTAGTGTTCTTCCTAGTCGGCAGGCCCCTGAAAGCAATGGCTTCCCACCAGAGCTTTATCGTTCTTTCCCGGACACGCTAGCTAAGCAGCTTTTAGACGTTTATCTGGAAGCCTGGGATGCCGGTATCCTACCTCCTCCCTGAAGGGGACATTTCACTAATGTTTAGACTGGGGGAGACGAGTCATACCCAGCCGCCTATAGGCCCCTCACAATGATTAACACGGACATGAAGGTCCTCTGTAAGGTGCTTGCTACACGTTTGGTGCCCTTTCTGTAGAGCTTGGTACATGAGGACCAGTGTGTATTTATTCCTGGTCATAGCACCGGGATGAACCTGAGGAGGCTGGCTCTTGTCCTTCATGAGGTCCGAAATATGGATGAAGGATTGGCACTTTTGGCTTTTGACATACAAAAGGCCTTTGACACGGTGGACAGGGGATATCTCCTTGAGGTGCTCCGGGTCATGGATTTTGGGCCACATTTTCATAAGTGGGTTCACCTGTTATGTACTGAGCACCGTGTCAAAGTGAGGGTGGGCAGACACCGATTGGAGGTTTGGGCGATTGGTCGGGGGGCGCGACAGGGTTGTCCGCTCTCTTTTTTGCAGTTGTGTTTAGGCCTAGGCAGAGTTCATGGAGTTCTGCTATGCGGAACTCCACGAAGGGGCTAAAAAACTCAGCTGTGCTGTGCGGAGTTCCGCGTGCGGGCGGAGTTTGCCGGGTGACCGTTCGCGTTGCCGTGTGCAACGCAGAGTGCGTCCTCGCATTGCAAATCGCACGCGAACAGAACTACACGGTTCTCATGTGAATCCGTGCTTTGGAAAACACATGCGAACTGCACCACGTGTTTCGCATGGGTGTGACTATCTTGTTTTTCTACTCTCTGTTATGGTGCTGGGTCTATTTTCAGAATCCCCCTTAATCTCTTCAATCCTCCCCGTTTAAAATGTATCTACCCCTCATTTTTATTTCTTATATTAGTGTGTCTTTGTGTTTGTGTATTTTACATTTTTGGGAAATATTTTGGGTGTTTTTCGTGACTTTTTGTATTTTGTTTTATTTTTGCCTTACTTCCCTATTTCTTCTTTCCTTTTCCTTCCTTTTCCTTCTTTCCGACCCCACCCAGCGCCATGGCAGAGGGGCGTCTTCGTTGTGGACATCGCCGTCACCCAGGTTTGCAGCCCCAGGTGATCTTTAGTAAGGAGGAGGTGGCAGCACTTGTTTGTTTTGTGCAGTACCACCTCCCCTCCATGCTGATAGCAGGCGGTAGGCCTGGCAGGGGATACCCCCTGCGGGAGTTTCGGCTGCATTGCAGGAGGGTGCGTGCGGTGCACAAGCCAGGTTCTGTGCACCGTCCAGCAGCTGATGCACCGCTTGGTGGATATCTTGGATCGTGTGAAGGACCTGCTCGACCTGCTAGGTGTGGAGATTCCGGGGCTCATTGAGTATAAATAATTTCTTGTGTTTGTGTTCTACACATGCTAACATTTTTTTCCGAATAGCATGCTGCTCACACTCATGGGCAAGTTACGTTTAGTTTACGTTGGAATATTATTATTTTGTGATCCAGTTTCTAGTTTTTGCTAGGCAGGTGCTCAGTGCTACCTAATCGTACTCATCTTTGGCGCCCGCTTTGGCTCATTAATTAAGAAGCTAGTGCAGACTGTCCTCCTGTCACTATAGTGAATCAGTGATATCAATAAGTAGCGCGTTCTCTCTGTGACTTTGTTTATGTAGTGCATAAAGTTCCAAGCTATTTCACAGCCATGTGTAGTATGCATCCATGCATTGCAGAAAAGGGAGCCTGAATTGGTCCATCATGGGGGTTGAGAAATGAGAATAGAATTAAAGATCATTCACTGCAATGCATTAGTTCCAAATTTAATTTTTGTTAAGGAAATTTGGAATAGGGATTTTAGGATTAGTATGGGCAACTCAACAATAGTCGATAGATTCGAAACTAGCACTATAGGTGATCTGTTTTAGAGAAGTACAATTATGTGACTGCATTTGCCTGTCATAATAATTTTGTGGATATTAACTCAATCACTAATCTGTTGTTTTTTGATCTTCTTCATTTCTTACATCAGCACCCAAGTGCAAGAAAGGGAATGCTGTAGAGGGTTTTGTATTAGCTGGTCAGTAGGAGGCACCCTACACCAGTGCCACTGCCGAGGGCTCTGCTAACCCCAGTAAGTCCTATTATTTATTATTATTGTTTCCCTAATGTTGAGTTTTATGATTGTTGTGGGCTTAGGGTAGAATCTTGGTGTATTGGAATGTTGGTGCTTGGTTCCAGGATGGGAGTTGCTGCCTGCAGGCTGGTGTTGCTGGTGAGAAATAGAGTTTCTCTGACACCCTTACCTGCTGTCTTCCTTCCACGAGGCGATGAGGACGGGATACGAACCCACTCTTGCAAAGCACAATGGATTCAATTTTTGTTTCATTCCTGTTATCCCTGCATTATCTTTTTTCCCCTTATATTACAATGTTTTCTTTTTTGGAAGCTGACTTTTTCCAGTCTCTACTCTAGTCTCTAGTTCACTTATCTTCTGCTTTGTTGGTAATCTGTCCTTCTCTCCTATATATCTTGAGGTACTGTAAGAGTAAGACTAAGAATAACACATTTTGGTACTCTACTGTCTATTGTGAAGTTTGCAGGCCCAATTAAGCTAGTATTATAAATAATATTCACCATGTATGTTTGTTGAGAAGGCTTTATTTTACCTGATCTGCTCTAACAGTTGAGTTCACGAAAGAGCGGCCATGGCCATGGACCCTCCCACCCCCCAAAGTTGTGTGCTGTCTCATTAATTTACATAGTATATTAACAGTTTTCCATGGCAGTGAAGCATGGCTGGAAAAAAAGTATGAGGTCGCACTCCCATTGCATTTGCCAACCAACACCATATGTCTTTCATTGACCATTATTCCACCCCTGGCTTGTCTAAGTGATGTATTGCAGTTGTATTTAAGGGGTGGCGTATCTGGCATCTAAAATATGTATAATGTTTTATACTAGACACACAGAGCACCAATGGTGCCAGCTCCATTGAGGCTGCAAGAGGTGAGTCAGTTGGAGGAGGAGAAGCTGCAGCAGGGACGGGTACTGGTAAGTCACATATTTTCTTGCAATTACGCTTATACTCACTACCTAGTACCAGGACGTTGTCAACATGTAACCGTGAACCCCCAGTTTTACCAGCTGCAGCGGTGGTTCAGTTTTTATGGCATCTTCTATTTGTAACTCACAAAACCTTGAGGGAAACGTTAAAGAACAGAAGGTTAAAAGGAAGGAAAATGGTATATGATTGAAAGGGTGGGTGGATAAAAGGGTGCATGGGTGGGTAAAGGGATGGATGGGTGAAAGTATGGTTGGAAGAAAGGGTGGATATGGAATGAATGGATTGGAAATTTTGGTGAACAACTGGATAAGAGAAAGTAAAGCTTAATCATGGTGGCCATGGATGAATTAGAATGAAAGGATGAATGAATATTTGGATTGTTTGGATGAATAAGCAAGGCATCTCTTCTCATGAGGAGCATACTGCTCACCTACTTTGCTTACTTTGTTTATGTAGGGTTATCAAAGCTATGGTTTAAAGTGGGGGTATTTTTTATTGTTTGTTCTACTCCCTTGACTCGCTGTACTTGTTAAGTGAGGCAGATGTATCCCACCCATCATTCATTACCCCCCTCCCTCTGGCATTTTGCCACCTAAGACCAAAATGCAGTATGGTTCAGATGGTGACTGCAGTCTTGGCTGTGCAATGTGCATCTGCTTCAGTTAATGCGACATTTACAATGTTTTCAATGCATTGCAAACCAAACACACAAGATGTGTTGTTTCCCTTCACCCACTCAGTCACCTCTTAGTACTTCACTCATTTATTTTTTCCCAGGTTCTTCCATCCCAGCCTACCATAACATTGGAAAATCCATTCTTGGCATGTGACACATTTGATTTTACAACCACGTGAAGTGATTCCAGAATATATTTCATGGTTTCCCATTAAAGATTTATTTTACACCTGTTTAGATTTTTTCCTTTTGACTTCCATCAACTAGTACAGTGACTGCACAAGCCAAAGATGATGAATCGATGATCAGTGTAGTGGCCCTTCTATTCTATATCAAAAAGCTCTACCAGACCCGCCTAATCCCTTTACCCTACCCTGCAGTAGAGGAAGTCAAGCTTCCTTTCCTTGCTTCCTGCCCAGCAAATTAATTTGTTGGAAATAATATGTGGTGGTGGGCGAGGCCAGTGAGTAAAGTGGGAGTAAGTGCATGATTTTTTGTCAAGTTTGGCTCATGGGATACACTGTGACAAACGTGCCAAATACAATCTATATGCCTGTTTCTTTCCCTGTAGTGCAGTCTATCATTTTCCCCAACGTCTACTTACGGCAGACAGGATAATAGCCGCATTTCATACGTGAGGTGTGTGAAGTAGTATCCTATTTATTATTCATCTGAGTCTTTAGCATCAGGGTAGAAAGAGAAAGACATTTAGAGAAGAGCAGTGCCATTGGAATAAAAAATAGATAATTGTCAACTACAGCTGCCCCAGCTGCAGACAGTAGCAAAATACCCGATGCACTGGCTAGCAGTGAGCATGGCTCCATTATTTTAGCACAACACACAACTTGTACTCAATAGTGCATAATGCCGTATTCATTAAAGAGAGGTAATTTATTTTTCCACTCAAGGTGTCTGTTTATAGTTACTTGAAAAGCTTTAGGAAGAAAAACACATCAAATCACTGTTTTTTAATCTGGTGCTAATCTGCCTGAATACTTTTCTTCTACACAGGCAGTGTTTTTTATGCAAGGCATGTGTGGGTAAAACAAAATTGGCCTTGTGGCTCTCCTAATCATAATCACATCAAATTCCATGGCCTATGGGACCAGCAATGTACTGCTACTGTGCCACACAGTAATTTAAATCCATTCTTTGCACAGAGCATTATTTAAAATGTTTCTTTTTCCTTTTATTTTTTCTTGATATAGCTGCTCCTGATGGTCCACGCGTAGGACCCAACAGGCAGGAGATAGTGGCCCGTCTGTGGCAGCAGAGGCTGGAGCATATCCAGCAAGAATACCGGTGGCTGGTGGTCCTGCAAGGGGAGGTGGAGGAAGAAACAAATGGCTCTCAGCCGGGCCCCAGTAGGGCCGGTCCTCCTCAGCCTCCAACCTCCCAGCCATCCCATCCCCGGCGCTGCCGCCAGGTGACATCAACTGCTGCCACCCCCTCCCACACTGACAACAGGCCATTGCTGTGCTGCATCCTGCAACGGCTGCATAAAATTGAGAGCCGCTCACCACGATTTAGCAGAGCCTGGACCAGCTCCAGACCAACAATTACTTTTTAGTTTTGGTGGGGGAGACTTGTGGCTGGGGCAAGATGGTGGGAAGGGAGTGGGGACCGGGTTTCACTTTCTTTGGATATTTCCAATTTTGGGACATTGGGGTTTGGGTCAGCTTGTTTGGGGAGAGGGGTGGGAGTGTTATGTGAGTGGAGAAGGTGCACTTCTTTGTAAAAAAATGAAGGGGAAACTATATTTTATCGATATTTATGCCTGAAGTAGTTTGTTTTTACTTTTACTTTGTACTGCTGCCTTCAGTTTTTACGCAGTCTGTGTATGTGCTTGTAAGAGAGTGTGTACTGCTTAGTTGTAGAGTTATACCTCTCTAACTATCTTGACCAATAAGGGTAATGCTTCCATGACCTATATTGTCTACAACAACTTAGATAAATGATAGAAGCAGTTAGTTACTTACTTACTAAGTTAACTAGTTTACTTCACTCCACAGTTGTCTTACCTGAATATAGATGAAGCAATAGCAGGGAAGGCATCAATCACAACTTCACAAGCAAGGTCCTACTTCCAGTTTCACCCAGGTGAGCTCCAACTGTTGGATTAATCAGAATGATTATCCATCATAGGCAACTAAATGGAAATAAAAAGACTGAGTTAGTGGGTTATATGATCAAAGCTTTACAAAGAATTGATACCAGAGTACTACATGATGACGCAATAGTAGTAATTTGGCTAATGGGGAGCTGCTAGTAACTTACGAAATCCTCAAGTCAGAAAAAATGGACTCAAAGTCTGAAGTGGACAAGCTTAGGTTAGGCGTTTATGGTTACACAACACAAGGTATGAATTATGATGCTGACAACTGATGTTCTCCGTTCTATATCTAAAATATGGATCACTTTTCATGCATGGGTGGGTAAATGGGGCCAGTGTGGGCTATTGCTTAGAAGATCTTCCAGTAAGTTGGTGTTGCTTTCACCACATCCGCCCCACCAAGTGTGTGATCCATTAATGGTGTAAATTAAGCCACACCTCAATAAATCACACAGCCCAGAGGAAGAGGGTTAGGGGTTTGATGATTGGATGGGAAAGGGGATTTCGGGAAAGGTTTGACTAAAGACATACACTACACAAGGACACCATTCATCTGAGCAATGAGCAGCACATCATTCATCATCACTCTGTTGTGGAAGGAAACAAAGGTACAGTAAAATGCATTGCAACCAGTCCTTCTGCCCCCGAGACCCAAGTTATTAGATATCTAAATGTTCTGTCTTCTAGGTTGGCAGTGAACCCACCCTCCCAGTTCTCCAAATATGATTGTTAAAACAAAAATGATACTGTATTGCAAAATTAGGTGGTGCATCTACATTCTCCTCTCGAATGTCCTTCACTCTTGGGTGCCTCTCTGGACTGATCCGGTAGGTAAGCAGGAGTGTTGAACTCATCTTTCGCCTTTCGTTTGCACAGGAGACTAGAAAGCCTGCAGATTGTAAAACAGAAACTGTATTTTAGAGTCAAGGAGAAGGGCAGAAGGAAGATAAGCTTCAGGAGGAGTGTATCAAGAAAACTCAGAGGCAGAGCAAAAAAAAACACGAGGTGGACTAAGAGTTTTACTTTTTCCACAAGTCCAACACACACTCACAAGCACACACTCACTCATACACACACACACATACACACACACACACAGCAGCTTTTCACAAATAAACGCACCTCTCTCCATTCCTCATAGCTGAGTACTAGGCCTCAGACTCTTGGTTTACCTTTGAACTGAAGTCTATAACTTCTTGCTTCTAGTTATTGATGTGGTAGTCCCGCAGCTCCTGCCCTGAGTTCTTCCATCCTCCTCCTGACTCTGAGTAACTCCATCCCAGACCAGTCATCATGACCTGAGCAAGATAGACATGTAATGCACTGCTGTTAACCCCTTCTATGCTCATGACGGAATGGTTCCGTCATGAGCACAAGTTCTAGTGTGCTCATGACGGAACCATTCCGTCATGAGCATATGCTCAGGAAATCCCTCTGCTGCAGACAGCAGAGGGATTTCCCATTTTTTTTTTGCCTGGGGAGGTGGGGAAGAGCTTCACCAACCATATTTTTGATTTTCATTGCAATGACGATCGCGCGCATGGTGAGCCATCGTCATTGCAACTAAAACGAAACTGAAACTTAGTTTCAGTTTCTCAGTTTTGGTGCTTGTGGGGCTATCTCAGCCCCCGAGCCCCGAAAAGATGGGAGAGGTATCGTTGGAAAGGAGAATCTCCCTTTCCAATGGTACCCTTCCTAGTGGATCCCTGCTTGGGGATCACCCCAGGAGGGCGATACCCAAGCAGGGATCCACCCACTAGCCACCAGGGAGGGGGGGAGCGGTCCCTTGGGCAAGGGCCTTTGCTCCCCCCATATTTGTTTGTTGGCAACAGTCTTTCTGCCCCCCCTTTGGGGCAGATGGGGGCAGTAGCCCCCAATCTGCCCCCCCGGGGGGCAGAAAGCCCACTAGGAACCAGGGATTTTTTTTTTTTACTGATGTTGGGGTGGGGCTGCTCAAAAAGGGCATGGCAATGCCCCCACCCCCTCCCCTGAGAAATGTCAGTCTTTTTGCCCCCCCCGGGGGGGGCGGAAAGCCCACTAGAAACCAGGGATTATTTTTTTTATTGATGTTGGGGTGGGGGCTGCCCAAAAAGGGCATGGCAATGCCCCCACCCCCCCAGAGAAATGTTAGTATTTCTGCCCCCCCAGGGGGGCAGACAGCCTACTAGGAACCAGGGATTTTTGTTTTTTATTGACATTGGGGTGGGGGCTGCCCAAAAAGGGCATGGCAATCCCCCCCCGAGAAATGTGAGTCTTTCTGCCCCCCTTGGGGGGCAGAAAGCCCACTAGAAACCAGGGATTATTTTTTTTTATTGATGTTGGGGTGGAGGCTACCCAAAAAGGGCATGGCAATGCCCCCCCCCCCAGAGAAATGTAAGTCTTTCTGCCCCCCCCGGGGGGGCAGAATGCCCACTAGGAACCAGGGATTTTTTCTATTGACGTTGGGGTGGGGGCTGCCCAAAAAGGGCATGGCAATGCCCCCCCCGGAGAAATGTCAGTCTTTCTGCCCCCCCTGGGGGGGCGGAAAGCCCACTAGAAACCAGAGATTTTCTTTTTTATATTCATGTAGGGGTGGGGGCTACCCAAAATGGGCATGCCAATACCCCCACCCCCCCCCAGAGAAATTCCAGTCTTTCTGACCCCCCAGGGGGTCAGATGGGGGCAGTGGCCCCTGATCTGCCCCCCGGGGGGGGGCAGAAAGCCCATTAGGTGCCAGTGATTACGCTGGATTTTTTTATGCATGAGGGTGGGGGCTGCCCAGAATGGGCATACCAATGCTCCCACCCCCCAAAATAATAGCCACAGTCTTTCTGCCACCCTTGGGGCAATATCGGGGCAAACTCCCCCCCCCCCCGATTCCCTCCAAGGGCGGCAGAAAGCCCACAAGGCACAGACTTATTTTTAGCAATGTGCCTTCCTGTGGATTTTGGGCCCTAGCGCAGCCGGCACATAGGGAAACCTAGCAAACCTGTACATTTTTAAAAACTAGACACCATGGGGAATCCGGGATGGGGTGACTTGTATGCCTCTCACCAGGTTCTGTTACCCAGAATCCCTTGCAAACCTCAAACTTTGTAAAAAAAAAACACATTTTCCTCACAATTCTGTTGTGGGAAAGTTCTTGAATCTGCGTGGATCCACAAATTTCCTTCTACACAGCATTCCCCTAGGTCTCCCGATAAAAATGGTACCTCACTCGCGTGGGTGGGTCAAGTACCCACGAAAGGCAAGGGCCCAAAACCTAGTGAGGCGACATCAAAATTACCTATCACAAACCAACCTGGTTTTCAAGACGGGTCCCATGAGTTTTTGGCCCCGGGCTCGGTGGCCATCTAGGGAAACCTACCAAACACACACATTTCTGAAAACTAGACACCCGGGGGATTCCAGGGAGGTATGGCTTGCGTGGATCCCCCAACGTTTTCTTACCCAGAATCCCCAGCAAACCTCAAATTTAGCTGAAAAAATCACTTTTTCCACACATTTTTGTGTGGGAAAGTTGTGGCATCACCGGGCTGACACAAATTTCCTACCACCCAGCGTTCCCCCAGGTCTCCCAATAAAAATGGTACCCCACTCGTGTGGGAGGCCCAATTACTCGCGACAGGCAAGGGCCCAAAACGTATTGAGGCGACATCAAAATTGCCTATTACAAAACGACTTGGTTTTGCAAGGGGGGTCACCTGGGTTTTTGGCCCCGTGCTCAGCGGCCAGCTAGGGAAACCTACCAAACCCACACATTTCTGAAAACTAGACACCCGGGGTATTCCAGGGAGGTATGGCTTGCGTGGATCCCCCAACGTTTCTTACCCAGAATCCCCAGCAAACCTCAAATTTAGCTGAAAAAATCACTTTTTCCACACATTTTTGTGTGGGAAAGTTGTGGCATCACCGGGCTGACACAAATTTCCTACCACCCAGCGTTCCCCCAGGTCTCCCAATAAAAATGGTACCCCACTCGTGTGGGAGGCCCAATTACTGCGACAGGCAAGGGCCCAAAACGTATTGAGGCGACATCAAAATTGCCTATCACAAAACGACCTGGTTTAAAAGGGGGTCACCTGGGTTTTGGCCCGTGCTCGGCGGCCAGCTAGGAAACCTACCAAGCCCACATTTCTGAAAACTAGACCCCGGGGATTACATGGAGGTATGGCTTGCGTGGATCCCCCAAATTTACTTACCCAGAATCCCCTGCAAACCTCAAATTTAGCTGAAAAAACACTTTTTCCAACCATTTTTGTGTGGGAAAGTTGTGGCATCACCGGGCTGACACAAATTTCCTACCACCCAGCGTTCCCCCAGGTCTCCCGATAAAAATGGTGCCTCAGTCGTGTGGGAGGCCCAACTACCCGTGACAGGCAAGGGCCCAAAACTTATTGAGGCGACATCAAAATTGCCTATCACAAAACGACCTGGTTTTGCAAGGGGGGTCACCTGGGTTTTTGGCCCCGTGCTCGGTGGCCAGCTAGGGAAACCTACCAAACCCACCCATTTCTGAAAACTAGACACCCGGGGGATTATAGGGAGGTATGGCTTGCCCGGATCCCCCAACTTTTCCTTACCCAGAATCCGCTGCAAACCTCAAATTTAGCTGAAAAAACGCACTTTTTCCACACATTTTTGTGTGGGACAGTTGTGGCATCACCGGTCTGACACAAAATTCCTACCACCCAGAATTCCCCCAGGTCTCCGGATAAAAATGGTACCTCACTCGTGCGGGAGGCCCAAGTACTCGCGACAGGCAAGGGCCCAAAACGTATTGAGGCGACATCAAAATTGCCTATCACAAAACGACCTGGTTTTGCAAGGGGTCACCTGGGTTTTGGCCCGTGCTCGGCGGCCAGCTAGGAAACCTACCAAACCCACACATTTCTGAAAACTAGACACCGGGGATTCCAGGGAGGTATGGCTTGCGTGGATCCCCCCAATGTTTCCTTACCCAGAATCCCCTGCAAACCTCAAATTTAGCTGAAAAAATCACTTTTTGCACACATTTTTGTGTGGAAAAGTTGTGGCATCACTGGGCTGACACAAATTTCCTACCACCCAGATTTCCCCCAGGTCTCCCGATAAAAATAGTGCCTCACTCGTGTGGGAGGCCCAAGTACCCGCATCTGGCAAGGGCCCAAAACGTATTGAGGAGACATCAAAATTGCCTATCACAAAATGTTTTGGGCGCTTGCCTGTTGCGGGTACTTGGGCCTCCCACACGAGTGAGGCACCATTTTTATCGGGAGACCTGGGGGAACGCTGGGTGGTAGGAAATTTGTGTCAGCTCGGTGATGCCACAACTTTCCCACACAAAAATGTGGGGATAAAGTGATTTTTTCAGCTAAATTTGAGGTTTGCAGGGTATTTTGGGTAAGAAAACGTTGGGGGATCCACGCAAGCCATACCTCCCTGGAATCCCCCGGGTGTCTAGTTTTCAGAACTGTGTGGGTTTGGTAGGTTTCTCTAGCTGGCCACCGAGCACGGGGCCAAAAACCCAGGTAACCCCCCTTGCAAAACCAGGTCGTTTTGTGATAGGCAATTCTGATGTCGCCTCAATATATATTGGGCCCTTGCCTGTTGCAGGTACTTGGGCCTCCCGCATGAGTGAGGCACAATTTTTATCAGGAGACCTGGGGGAACGCTGGGTGGTAGGAAATTTGTGTCAGCCCGGTGATGCCACAACTTTCCCACACAAAAATGTGTGGGAAAAGTGATTTTTTTCAGCTAAATTTGAGGTTTGCAGGGGATTCTGGGTAAGAAAACGTTGGGTGCTCCATGCAAGCCATACCTCCCTGGAATCCTCCAGGTGTCTAGTTTTCAGAAATGTGTGGGTTTGGTAGGTTTCCCTAGCTGGCCACCGAGCACGGGGCCAAAAACCCAGGTGATCCCCCTTGCAAAACCAGGTCGTTTTGTGATAGGCAATTTTGATGTCGCCTCAATACGTTTCGGGCCCTTGCCTGTCGCGGCTTCTTGGGCCTCCCGCACGAGTGAGGTACCATTTTTATCGGGAGACCTGGGGGAAAGCTGGGTGGTAGGAAATTTGTGTCAGCCCGGTGATGCCACAACTTTCCCACACAAACATATGTGGAAAAAGTGATTTTTTCAGCTAAATTTGAGGTTTGCTGGGGATTCTGGGTAAGAAAACATTGGGAGATCCACTCGAGCCATACCTCCCTGGAATTCCCCGGGTGTCTAGTTTTCAGAAATGTGTGGGGTTGGTAGGTTTCCCTAGCTGGCCGCCGAGCACGGGGCCAAAAACCAGGTGACCCCCCTTGCAAAACGTTTGTGATTGGCAAATTTGATGTCGCCTCAATATGTTTTGGGCCCTTGCCTGTCACGGGTACTTGGGCCTCCCACACGAGTGAGGCACCATTTTTATCGGGACACCTGGGGGAACGCTGGGTGGTAGGAAATTTGTGTCAGCCCGGTGATGCCACAACTTTCCCACACAAAAATGTGTGGAAAAAGTGATTTGTTTCAGCTAAATTTGAGGTTTGCAGGGGATTCTGGGTAAGAAAACGTTGGGGGATCCACGCAAGCCATACCTCCCTGGAATCCTCTGGGTGTCTAGTTTTCAAAAATGTATAGGTTTGCTAGGTTTCCTTAGGTGCCGGCAGAGCTAGGGTTCAAAATCTACAGCTAGGCACTTTGCAAAAAAAGGGTCAGTTTTCACTGTGAAAATGTGGTGTGTCCACGTTGCGTTTTGGGCCGTTTCCTGTTGCGGGCACTAGGCCTACCCACACAAGTGAGGTACCATTTTTCTCGGAAGACTTTGGGGAATGCAGGGTGGGTGGAATTTTGTGGATCCACGCAGATTCCAGAACTTTCCACCACAGAAATGTGAGGAAAAGGTGTTTTTTTGACAAAATGTGAGGTTTGCAAGGGGTTCAGGGTAACAGAACCTGGTGAGAGCCAGTCAAGTCACCCCATCCTGGATTCCCCTGGGTGTCTAGCTTTCAAAAATGTATAGGTTTGCTAGGTTTCCCTAGGTGCCGGTAGAGCTAGGGTTCAAAATCTACAGCTAGGCACTTTGCAAAAAAAGGGTTCGTTTTCACCATGAAAATGTATTGTGTCCACGTTGCGTTTTGGGCCGTTTGCTGTCACGGGCACTAGGCCTACCCACACAAGTGAGGTACCATTTTTCTCGGAAGACTTTGGGGAATGCAGGGTGGGTGGAATTTTGTGGATCCACGCAGATTCCAGAACTTTCCACCACAGAAATGTGAGGAAAAGGTGTTTTTTTGACAAAATTTGAGGTTTGCAAGGGGTTCAGGGTAACAGAACCTGGTGAGAGCCAGTCAAGTCACCCCATCCTGGGTTCCCTTGGGTGTCTAGGTTTAAAAAATGTATAGGTTTGCTAGGTTTCCTTAGGTACTGGCAGAGTTAGGGTTCAAAATCTAGAGCTAGTCACTTTGCAAAAAAAGCGTCAGTTTTCCCTGTGAAAATGTGGTGTGTCCACGTTGCGTTTTGGGCCGTTTCCTGTCACGGGCCCTAGGCCTACCCACACAAGTGAGGTATCGTTTTTCTCGGAAGACTTTAGGGAACCCGGGGTGGGTGGAATTTTGTGGATCCACGCAGATTCCAGAACTTTCCACCACAGAAGTGTGAGAAAATTGTGTTTTTTCTGACAAATGTTTAGGTTTGCAAGGGATTCTGGGTAACAGAACCTGGTGAGAGCCAGTCAAGTCACCCCATCCTGGATTCCCCTGGGTGTCTAGTTTTTAAAAATGTATAGGTTTGCTAGGTTTCCCTAGGTGCCGGCAGAGCTAGGGTTCAAAATCTACAGCTAGGCACTTTGCAAAAAAAGGATCCGTTTTCACTGTGAAAATGTGGTGTGTCCATGTAGCGTTTTGGGCCGTTTCCTGTCGCGGGCACTAGGCCTACCCACACAAGTGAGGTACCATTTTTCTCAGAAGACTTTGGGGAATGCTGGGTGGGGGGAATTTTGTGGATCCACGCAGATTCCAGAACTTTCCACCACAGAACTGTGAGGAAAATGTGTTTTTTACAACATTTTAGGTTTGCAAGGGATTCTGGGTAATAGAACCTGGTGAGAGCCAGTCAAGTCACCCCATCCTGGATTCCCCTGGGTGTCTAGTTTTCAAAAATGTATAGGTTTGCTAGGTTTCCCTAGGTGCCGGCAGAGCTAGGGTTCAAAATCTACAGCTAGGCACTTTGCAAAAAAAGGGTCCGTTTTCACTGTGAAAATGTGGTGTGTCCACGTTGCGTTTTGGGCCGTTTCCTGTCGCCGGCACTAGGCCTACCCACACAAGTGAGGTACTATTTTTCTCAGAAGACTTTGGAGACCGCGGGGTCAGGGGAATTATGTGGATACACGCAGATTCCAGAACTTTCCACCACAGAAATGTGAGGAAAATGTGGTTTATTTTACAAATTTTTAGGTTTGCAAGGGATTCTGGGTAATAGAACCTGGTGAGAGCCAGTCAAGTCACCCCATCCTGGATACCCCTGGGTGTCTAGTTTTCAAAAATGTATAGGTTTGCTAGGTTTACCTAGGTACCGGCAGAGCTAGGGTTCAAAATGTACAGCTAGGCACTCTACAAAAATAGGGTCAGTTTTCACTGTAAAAATAAAGTGTGTCCACGTTGCGTTTTGAGCCGTTTCCTGTCGCGGGCACTAGGCCTACCCACACAAGTGAGGTACCATTTTTATCGGGAGACTTAGGGTAACACATGATTGTAGAGCAACTGTTATTACCTATTGACTTTCGATGCATTTCTGCCTTCCAAATGAAAGACAATGTGTAAAAAAGAAGTCCTTTTGAAAAATGACCTATAATTCTCATGCTAGTATGGCTACTCACAATTTGGGAAATGTGCAAATATCTACTGTTTCTAAACTCTATATTTTGTTCCAATTTCAGAAATCCATAGGTGTCTTTCATACCGATTTTTCCATGTATATATTTTCCCAAATTAATTGCTATATACCCGGAACATAATAAAAAACCATTGCAAGACGCTGCTCAGTTATTGGCTCTGGGTTCGTCGGGTTCTTGGTGAACCTACAAGTCTTATATATCCCCACAACCAGAAAGGTCCAGCGGATGTAACGGTATATTGCTTTCAAACAGCTGTCATAATTAGAAGAAGTTACAGGTGAAAACGTTGACACAAATGGCTGGTTTTTTTCAACTAATTTTCAATTTTTCCTATAGTCAATGGTTAGTTTCTATAAAGAAACCTTGAAGGATCTACACAAATGACCCCCTTCTGAATTTAGAATTTTGTCTACTCTTCTAAAATGTATAGCTTTCTAGGATCCATTATTGCTTTTATACCCAGTTCTACCATTAACTGGAAAGAGGTTGAAAGCACAAAAAATAGGCTATGTCCTAGAAAAATGCCAAAACTGTGTAAAAAATCAAAAGTCTGCTTGTCCCTGAAAGCTGGGAAGATGGTCATTTCAGCACCACAACCCCTTTTTTGATACCATTTGCAGGGAAAAAACCAGACGCTTTCATCTGTAGCCCTTTTTTCCCATTTAAAAAATAAATAAAAAGATTTAGCTGTATTTTGGCTAATTTCTGGGTCCCTTCCAGGGGAATCCACAAACCCTGGCTACCTTTAAAATCCCCATGATGTTGGTAAAAAAGGGCGCAAATTTGGCGTGGATAGCTTATGTGGTCAAAAAGTTACAGGGGCCTAAGCGCGAACTAAGCCAAATAGTCAAAAAAAGGCTTAGCACAGGGGGGAAAAGGCCTAGCAGCGAAGGGGTTAAAAACGTTTTTGCATAGGTTTTTGTTTGTTAACTAAAGTTACTGTTCTGGTCTCCTAAGAACCAGAAAAAAAGAGACAACCTTGCAATTAAATCTGGCTAAGTGTCAAAGGTCCAATCATCTTCAGTGAAAAAAATGATCACCCATCACTCAGGCCCCAAACATTGCAAATCAATCATCTCAAGAAAGTTGCTGTATTACAGTTCAACACTCACTGTCAGCCACCACATGAATCGTCAATCATCACTCACAATCACTCGATAATCAGATCACTCATTGGTGCAATGGTTACCTGTTCCAATCTACGCACAGTGGTACTGGTAGGTACACAATCTCATCTTTGATGCAAGCAACAGATAGTAATTTGGCAGTCTTGTAAATCAAACGATTGTCTGGGGCAGCCATCCTAGATGGAAAAAAACAGAATGGTCGAAGGAGTGGACCATACCGGTTAATTAATTTTTGCTAAGTAAGTTTGTAAAGGCCAAATGCCTCCAGGGAATAAATGATCACCAATCACTTAGGCCCCAAACATTGCAAATCAATCATCTCAAGAAAGATCAAGCATTACAGTTCAACACACCCTCCCTCACTGTCAGCCACCACATGATGAATCATCAATCATCAATGATCATCACTCACCGTTGCAGTAGTTGTAGTTACTGCTTCCAATCCAAGCACAGGTAGTTTAGGCATTAGATATTCATCTTTGACGTGGGCAACACATTGGAATTTGATATTGGCAATCTTGTAAATCAGCAGTCTTCTGGGTCAGACCTGCCAGTGCTAAGTGATGCAAAAAGGGATAGGCAATAGGCATGTGAGGAGGGCAAGCATTGTCCCCAATGTCATGAAGGAATTGTGGAGGCTTCTTCAATGCACACTGGTCCAACTGCAATCCGGGCAATATATGTGACTAAAAAATGGTGGGGCAACATAAATCTGACACAAAAATAATAAATTTCCATTAGCTACTTTTTTTTTGTTGCGAAGATAGAAGTTCAAAGAGAAATAATTAAAAAGTTCTATAGGGGCACTGGCATACTTAGTCTGGGAAGTAGAGTTTGTCCTCAAACTCAGGTGGTTCACCCACAAGTTGATCAGCTAACACTCTTGATTCTGACCAATCCTCGTCCTCCTCCTGTGCTGTTTCAGGAACGGTGTAATGGTGGGGTATAAAATGTTGATTCATTTTGATGATAGACAATTTCTCCACGTTTTGAGGTGAGAGACTGATCCTTCTCACTATAATACCTGCAACAGCTGCACAAAACAGACGCTCAGCAGATAAGCTGGGGACAGGACAAGCCAAATACTTTATTGCCAGCTTGCTGAGCTCTAGCCATTGGCGCATCTTCCGATACCAATACATCAACAGATTTTGATCCACATAGACCCCTTTAGGATCATCCACATACTCCTGGAACAACCTGTGGATAGTCATTGGTGCTGCCACTTAATAACTTGTTTTGGTATCGCCTCTGCACTGGACTTAAGCCCTGCCAATTTAATCCAATTTAATGCAGACTTTTTGGGTCCGGTCCTTCTGTTGCTGATGTTGCCGGTGTTCTGGTTGATGGTGTTGTTGGCTACTGTAGGACAAGACTGCCCTCTCTGGAAGTTAAAGGCAGAATCCCAGACCTGAGGGGTGGGACCCTAAGTTACAGCTGTTCTTCTTCCAGGTCTCTGGCTTGCTCTGCAACTAACCTCTTGTATTTTTAAACTTCCCCTTCAGAAAAAGGAATGAAAGTGGGCAGAATTATTTTGCACTGCGGATCAAGTAGTGTGGCACAGATGTACTCTTTGGACGCAATGATCTCATGTTGCAGCCTTGTGTTACAAGCCAAGCAAAGGAGTAAACTCTCTACCAAGGCATGCGCTTCTGTATTTTCATTCACACCTATGGGGGGCAAACGATTCAGACACCTTCTTTACCTTGTCCTGTAGGAGATGCAACAATGGGATAACTGGGCCCTTCATACTGTCCTCCTTGCTAACTTCCCATGTGAAAACCTCAGAAGGGAACTGTGTCAGGCATTTGACTAGGCCCCATTTGTCCGCATCCATGGTCATAGCTTTCCCAACTGCATCCCCCATCTTAGAATGACATAGTCATTGATCTGTTTATACTGCTCAAAGAGACGTTGCAACATGTAATAGGTCGAGTTCCAACGTGTTGGCACCTCCTGTCTCAGGGCTTTAACTAGTGCTCTATTATTACGCGGAATAATCCACAACTTTTTCCGGGCTTTACAAGAATGTCTGAAATGAGTGCAGATTCTTCTGCAGGTGGTCAGTATGTTGCTGACTATGTCTTCTTTTTTTAGAACGTCTGGCACCACCAGGTTGATGCAATGGGCCAAACAAAGGACCCTGAAATAGCCCTCGTCTGACATGCCCTTGACTATGCTTTTGCCATTGTCTGTGGCAACAAATCAAATTTTGAGACCTCTGGATCTCAGCCATTCATACACCTTGCTGTTAAATTCATCCAAGATGTTTACAGATGTATGCGATTTCTCCATGTCGAACATAGTCATTTGTTGCATGCTGCCGAATGCTCTTAAAACTTTCTTTATGGCCAGGACCTGCAGATGTCTTTTGCTTTACTCCCTCAAAAGAGATCCAGTGTGCAGCGATGCACATGTAATCAGTCACCTGACAACTGGTCCACCTCTGTCGTCAGGTGGATGATGTGTAAAACACTTTGCTGCAAAGCTTGTCCAACCAACTGCGGCACATCGTGATGCACCGCTGGAACAGCAAGTCTGGCAAAATAGGTCTGACTTGGTACCTTATATTTCAGGCAGGTGCCTTCCACAAATTCCAAGATACCCTCTCCTTCCACAGAAGAAAAAGGGAGAAGGTCCAGTGCTAAATTTTTTGCCAACTTCCCATTGTACAAACGTGCAATTGGATGGTTCCCCTCGTAGGGCCCCTCCTATGTAAACATGCCCATAATAGTAGCCTGGATTTTCTTCTTTTTTGGGGCCACTCACACAGGCATCTTTTGAAAAAGTAGATAGTGGTTGTTTACACAATGTGCGTCGTGGTGAGGCAGTCACTGTATGCCGTGGTGTCTCCATATCACTCGAAGTCTTGTGCCATTGTGAAGTTGCTGAGGTGGTCATCTGGGGACAGGGCTGCTTTGTGTGAAGATGTCACCCTCTTCTTCCTCATCATCGCCTCCCACCATGATTAGACTTGCAACTAATGTTCCCCTGCTCTCCTCACCACCACGACCACATACAGCAATTTATTTAAGATACTCCACCGACTTGATTATGTGGTGTTTTTTCATATGGGTCATTTGGCCTCTAGTACCATCATTTGTACCAGGCTTACCTCGATGAACATTCGTGTGGCAAATGCAGCATACTGCAATGTCCTCCCCCTCTTTGCTAACCGCAAAAAAGGCTCAAACTGGACCAAGTACTTTTTATACTGTGCCACTGCCAATGCCTGAAGAAGAATTGGAGGTAGGTGGGTCTGTCGTCGTTTGCCTCTCTGCTTCTCCTGAGGTAGGGGTTGGTGCAGGTCTCAGCTGGGACTTTGCAAATATGGGAGCTGGAGGTGCTACCTGTGCAACATCCTTCGGAGCACGTTGAACAGCAATTTCAGGCTCGTCTATGTCACATTCCACAATGACTGCCTCATCATTGTCACTTCCTCATCATCTCCTTCCATTAGTCTAAGTATTTCAGGAACTTGCCTTTTCCCTTGCCTCTCATGTTGTCTCCTGGACTCTGCAGGGGTCCACTCCATGTCCGTATCATCATCATCAGATGTGATGCTTGGAGAAGATGATAGAATAGTACCCTTCCTTTTCCTTGCTGGAGATCTGGGAGCCAACGATTCTAAAAGAGGAGGTTCTTGCTTGGAAGGAAGCTCAACCTTCTGTTCTGCTCCAACATCAGGAAAATGTACTAATTGTGTACTACTTTGCAAAAGGGACAAATCCAATTCAACGTCACTACTCGTTGGCGTCGACATGATTGCAGTGGTTGCCTCACTGACAGACAAGGTCCTGGGCTTAGGTTGGGGTGATGCTGTTGATGCAGGAGTGCTACTCTCAACTTGCTCCCTGGAGACCGGTGCGGCAGGCACACGGCGCGGTGGTCCAAAATGGTTTGGGTTGACATGCCTCTGGTGCGAAGCTGCTTCGTCTCACTGACCACTTTCTTGGAAGCATCCTTCTTTGGGCCATCATAAAGCTCTCAGTTAGGAGTTGCACCAAGCTGCACAAGCGGAAGTGATTGGTGGACTGTCGTGTGAATGTCTCTTCTCTGGTGCACCTACAAGCAAACAAGCAAGAAAAACATCTGGGGCCTAATTTATGAGGTTTTGGCGCAGGGCAGCGCAGCAAGGAATCTTGCTGCGCTGCCCTGTGTCAAAAGGAAAGGGCAGATATGGCTCATTCATGCCCTTTTTCCCTGCTATGGTGCACAATGGGCTGCCATGCACAAACGCAGGAAGCCTTGCGTCATCGTGCAAGGGTGTCTGCGTTGTAGGGGTGATTGTTTTTGGGCAGGAAGGGATGTCTTCCTGCAAAAAAAAATTACGAGAGGTGTTTTCTTCTTTCTATGTGTGGTGCAGAATGCAGCACACATGGAAAGAGGAAAAAACGAGGAGAAATAAGGATATTTCTCTTGTTGCGCCTCCCTAACGCCACCCCTGGTGTAAGAATCTGACACATTCCCAGGTTTACGATTCCTTGTAAATCTGGGAATGCTTCAGATTCCATGGGTATTGAGTGAGAACACCCACAGCAACACCCATGGAACGCCTCTTTCACGCATTGTTCTGCGTAAAAGGGGCACATATCTACAAGGCCATGAAAAGCCATGCAAAGTGGCTTTGCATGGCTTTGTAAATATGCTGCGGCACATTGCGCCACTGGAGCATCAAAAAAGTGACGCTCCAGTGGCGCAAAAGTGTTGCTATGAGCCTCGTAAATGAGTCCCTTAGTGTGAAACGTGCCATTGTTTGCTGTTTGAATTAGTACAGACAAAGGCAATATTAATGTGCCGCTCAACTGCAATATGTGGCTTGATGGTTGGACTCCTGATAATCATGAGAAAAGGCTGTTACAAGGCAGGGTACAGTTGGCATGTCTTCTGGAGCTTCCAATGGAGGGTGCAGGGGTCCTGTCGGACACCCCTCATGTTGCCAGGCATACTGCCACATTGTTGCATACTTTTTTGCACGGTCGATGTTGAAGCGGGCTCTGTTCCAGAGGGAACTTCCGGCTACATTTTAAAGTATATTTGTTTACTACTGGAAAATATGTCCTTTCGGGTGTGGCGAGAGGGTGGTTGTGAGCAACTTGGGGGTCTATATCCGGATGAGCACTTCATTTCCTTTGAAGAGGCACAGGACACTTTTCAGCTTGGTACTGGTCATTTCTTGCAGTATGCCAGATTGGCAGACGTTGCTAAAATAACCTGGCCCACTTACCCTGCAGCTCCTACATCTACTCAAACCTTGGGCATAATGTTGACATGTAGTGGGGGCAGGCATTTGATCACTGTTAGAAATGGGGGTCTCTAGTTGGCAGAGGTAGGTATCTTTGTCCAAATAGGGACCCTTGCTTCTAGTCAGGGTAAGGGGTATATAGACTCTAGATAACACCTGGTCACCCTTGGCACGAGCAGAAAGGCTTATCCCAAAGGCAATGTGTAAAGTATTTGTACCAACACTCACAGTAACACAGTGAAAACACCACAAAAGGACGCCACACTAGTTTAGAAAAATAAAATATCTTTATCTAAACTAAACAAGACGAAAACGACAACAATCCAACATACACAGTTAAAAATATGACTTTCAAAAAGGTTTCAAGAACTTGTACAATAGAAAAGTATGGATGCATGATTTTACACCAAAGCACCTGGAGATGCGTCAAAATTCACAAGCCAAACAGCTGCAGAGTCGGAAAACAAAGAGATGCGACACTCCTGAGACCTTGGGGAGGCGATGCGACAGTTATGCAGCATGCAGAGGATGAGTTGCGCCGAATCCGGTCTGTATGGGGAGTGATGCATCGATTCTTCGTGACGGTTCTGGTTGGCAGGTGATGCGTGGGGAAAACTTGCTGCATAGGTACGATGCGTGGAAATACGGGATGCGCCAGCGATCGATGCGGCGAGCGGAGCTGCATCAGTCCTCTTCAGCTGCGATTCCTCGATGCATCGATTCTTGCTGCGGCGACAGGCGCTGCGTCGGTTTTCGCAGCGGCGCGTGGAAATTCTTCTCGCGCTGTGAAAATGCGTCGGAAAAACAGCGGCAAGGAGAGCGATGCGTCGATTTCTGTAGTTCTTTAAGTTTCTTCTTTCTTCCAGCTCCCAAACAGCAGCAACACCTCCAGAGGCCCAAAGCTAGCACAGGCACCTCTTGGCAGGTCAGAAATCACAGCAGCAGAGTTTAGGGGAGCTGGGGGTGAAGTCTTTGTGTCCCTGAGACTTCAGAACAGGAGGCCAGCACACACAGGCTTTTGGAGATCTCCTACAAGTAGGGGACACAGCACACAGCAAAGTCCTTCTCCTTTCCTTGGCAGAAACAGCAACTGCAGGCCAACCCCACACAGCACACAGCAAAGGGGCAGTACTTCTCCTCAGTCTCTCCAGCTCTTCTCCTTGGCAAGGGTTCCTCTTGAATTCCAGGAATGATCTAAAGTCTGGGGTTTGGGGTCTGATACTTATACCCCAAAATGTCTTTGTTCTCTTTGTGCAGGGGGCTCTGAGCCCAGTTCAAACCAGTTCTGCCTTCACTGGTGCAGCATGACCACAGGAGGTGGAGACAGCATTGTGCAAGGGAGACAGGCTCCATTCAGGTGCAAGGTAAATCTCATCCCACCACTCTATATGCAGCCAGGGTCTATTCAGCTCAGGGCTGAGTCATCCAGGAAGGGCCAGGCACACCTCAACCCCCCCCCAGAAGCTGTCTACAGGGAACGCACATCCTCTATCTCTGTCACACTGAAACCAGCCAGTCAATCCACAAACAGGCAGAAGCACACTGGATGGTTGAACAAGAAGATAGCCACTTTCTAAAAGTGATATTTTCAAACACACAATATAAAAACCATCTTTACTAAAAGATGTGTTATCAAATTCTGAGTTCAGGGATACGAAACTCCATTTCTCAATCTTATCCCTATGGGAAGATATTCTTGTAAAATGTTACAAAGCATTCCCCATTCTGTACTATGGGGCAAGATAGCCTTTCGATAGTGAAAAACGAAATTGGCAGTATTTTCATTATCAGGACATGTTACACACATCAGCACATGTCCTACCTTTCACATACACTGCACCCTGCCCAGGGGGGTACCTTAGGCCTACCATAGTGGTGTCCTATATGTAAGAAAAGGGAAGGTGAGGGCCTGGCAAGTGGGTGCACTTGCCAAGTCAACATGGCAGTTAACAAACTGCACACAGGCACCACGGTGGCAGGCCTGAGGCATCTTTTCAGGGCTACTCATGTGGGTGGCACAATTAGTGCTGCAGGCCCACTAGTAGCATTTAATTTACCAGCCCTAGCACACTCAGTGCACTTTACTTGGGACCTACTGGTCAATCAAATATGCCAATCAGGGAGAACCAATCACAATACCAATTTACACAGAGAGCACTTGCACATTGACACTGATCAGCCGTGGCAAAGTGCCCATAGCATCTAAGCCAGCAAAAACAAAATCCAGCACAGCATCAAAAACACAGGAGGTAGAGGCAAAAAGTCAGGGAAAACCACGACAAGGATGCCAGGTCTAACACGTGTCCCCTCCAGCTGAAAAGTGGGGGGAACTACCCACCCTCTCGGGAGTTTTCATCACTAAGGCGGAAGAATCTGGACAGACCATCAGCATTGGCGTGTTCTGTATCAGGGCGGTGTTCCACTGTAAAGTCCATTCCCTGTAGGGAGATGGACCACCTCAACGGTTTTGGATTCTCGCCCCTCATCTGCATCAACCATCTGAGGGGCCTATGGTCTGTCTGATCCCGGGAGTGAGTCCCAAACAAGTAGGGTCTTAGCTTCTTCAGCGCCCAGAGCACAGCAAAAGCTTCCCTTTCAATTGCACTCCACCTTTGTACCCTGGGAAGTAGCCTCCTACTGATGAAAGCTACAGGTTGGTCCAAGGCCTTGCTGTTTAATTGTGAGAGTACTGCTCCCACACCATGCTCTGAAGCATCTGTCTGCACAACAAATTATTTGGAGAAGTCAGGTGCCTTAAGCACGGGCGCCGTGCACATGGCAGATTTCAAGGCATCAAAAGCGGTCTGGCAGGCATCAGTCCAGATCACCTTCCTGGGCTGCTTCATTGAAGTCATCTCTGTCAAGGGGGCAACAATGGTGCAATACCCCTTGACAAGCCGTCTGTAGTACCCGGTGAGACCTGAAAAGGCTCTCACCTCTGTCTGGGTCTTGGGGGGCTCCCAAGCCAGAATGGTATCAATCTTTGCTTGTAGGGGCGCCACATGGCTGCCCTCTACCTAGTGTCCCAAGTACACCACAGATCCCTGCCCTATCTGGCATTTACTAGCCTTGATAGTGAGGCCTGCCCTTTGCAGAGCCTTCAACACTTCGCAGAGGTGTTGCAAATGTTCCTCCCAACTGGAGCTGAACAAAGCAATGTCATCCAGGTAGGTGGTGCTGAATTTCCAGCCTGGACAGTGCGCGGTTGACCAGTCTCTGGAAGGTGGCAGGGGCGTTCTTCAACCCAAAGGGCATAACCCTGAACTGGTAGTGCCCCTCTTGTGTTGAAAACGCTGACCTCTCTTTTGCCCCATCGGTTAAGGCAATCTGCCAGTACCCAGACGTTAAATCAAATGTAGTGAGGTACCGGGCAGCTCCCAACCGATCAACAAGCTCATCAGCTCTGGGGATGGGGTGTATATCAGTCTTGGTGACTGCATTGAGCCCACGGTAGTCCACACAGAACCGGAGTTCTGGAGTGGCACCGGGTGCAGCAGCTTTTGGCACTAAGACCACTGTGCTAGCCCGTGGGAAGCTTGAGGGATCTATCACCCCTAACGCCAACATCTTGGAAACTTCTTCCTTGATGCTGGCCCTGACTTTGTCAGCTACCCTGTAAAATTTCTGCTTCACAGGTAGACTGTCTCCAGTCTCCACATCATGGACGCACCAATTGGTGACTCCTGGTGTCAGGGAGAACAGGGAGGCAAACTGTCCCAGCACCTGGCAACAGTCCCTCTGCTGCTCTGGGGTCAGGGTAGGAGAGAGTTTTACCCCTTCCACTGACCCATCATGTTCGTTTGCTGACAGGAGGTCAGGAAGAGGCTCACTCCCCTCCTCCATTCCATCATCTGTTGCAAGGAGCATAGTTACTTCAGACCTCTCAAAGTGCGGCTTGAGGCGATTTACATACAGGACCCTCAAAGGGTTCCTAGGAGTCTGCAAGTCAACCAAGTAGGTCAACTCACTCTTGCACTCCACCACCTCATATGGACCAGTCCACTTATCTTGGAGCGCACAAGGCTCCACTGGTGCCATCACCCACACTTTCTGGCCAGGCTGAAATTCAACCAGAGTGGCATTCTGGTCATACCATCTTTTCATTTCTTCCTTGCTAGCTTCCAGGTTTGCCTGAGCGAGTTTCCTGAAGCACTGAGTCTGGTTTCTGAAGGCCAGCACATAGCTGAACACATCTTGTGGGGTCTTACCAGGAGTTCTCTCCCAACTCTCCTTCACCAGACTCAACGGTCCTCTCACAGGGTGACCATACAGCAGTTCAAAGGAATTGAACCCTAAGGACATCTGCAGTACCTCCATGTATGCAAACAACAGGCATGGCAAAAAGACGTCCCACTTCCGTCTCATGGGTTCTGCAAGACCCTTTATCATGCCCTTCAGGGTTCGGTTGAATCTCTCAACCAACCCATTCCCTTGAGGATGGTAAGGAGTGGAGAACTTGTATGCCACACCGCACTCCTCCCAGAAAGATGTCATGTACTTCGATTTGAAGTTTGTACCACGGCCAGAGACCACCTGTCTGGGGAACCCCACACGGGAAAAGATCCCCATCAATGCACGGCCCACCACGGGGGCTGTGATTGTCCAGAGAGGGACAGCTTCCGGGTACCGGCTGGCATGGTCCACCAAGACCAAGATTAACTTGTTGCCTAAGGCTGTCTTGGGTTCCAGTGGCCCCACAATGTCAATGCCCACCAGCTCAAAACGGGTGCTCACCACAGGAAAGGGTTGGAGGAGAGCCTTACACTTCCTTCCACTCTTGCCACTTGCCTGGCAAGATGGGCAAGATCTACAGTGTGTACCAACGTGCCTTCTCATTTGGGGCCAGTAAAAGTGGGTGGCAAGCCTCTGAAAGGTCACCCCAAATGTCCTGCTAGAGGCACGTCATGAGCCAGACCCAGTAGGAAGGTCCTGAAGTGCTCGGGTACCACCAGCATACGGGCTGCACCGGGCTCAGCGACCTTAGGATCACTATACAACAATCCATCTTCCCAGTAAATCAGATGTGATCCAGACTGATCGCCTGCTGCCTGGTTTGCAGCCTGTTGCCGCAAACCAACAAGAGTAGGGCACTACATCTGCGCTCTGCAGAACTTCTCCCTGGTGGAACCCCGTTCCTGCTGCCAATGGGTCAGCTCCGGTAGGTTTCCCAGTTTGGCCTCTTGTTACCCTTTTGGTGCCAGGGCATCCCCCTCAGGTTCTGCCTCCTCCTGGACCGTGGGAACTTCAGGGGCTGTTTTCCCACGCCCCCTGCCCCTCTTCTTCCTGGCAGGTACCTGGGCCACTGTTTCAGGCTCCAGGTCCTCTTGATTACCCCACTGGCTGCCATTGGCCGAGTGGTCACACAGACCCACTCAGGCAGACCCAACATCTCAAATCATGGGGAACTCTCCAGGTCATTGCCAAGCAGACAGTCAACAGGCAAGGACGGACTAACAATGACCTTCAAGGAACCTGAGACACCCCACTCGAAGGGAACTAGCGCCACCTTACACAGGCGCTCAGAGTTGTCTGCTGCAACTACAGGGTGAAGTACATTGGGAATAACCTGCTCTTCAGACACATATTGACTAACCCTGGGCGGAGTTCGCGGAGTTGCACTACGCGAAGCTATGCGAAGTGCAAAAAAAACTCCGTCGCACTACGCAGAGCTCCGCGAGCGTCGGAGTACGATAGAAAATGCCGTCGCGGTGATTGCACAGTGCCGGATGCTTGTCCGCACTGTGCAGTCATTGCAAACAGCACCATGCAAAGCGCAAGCTTACCTTTTCTGCCGCTCGAGTAGATTTTTTATGA
This sequence comes from Calotriton arnoldi, assembly GCA_963921515.1. Lineage (NCBI taxonomy): Eukaryota > Metazoa > Chordata > Amphibia > Caudata > Salamandridae > Calotriton > Calotriton arnoldi. The sequence continues at coordinate 728,567 of CAWUFW010008662.1, forward strand.
ACAGGCAGTTTCTCAACGCGAGCGGTCGCGAGCTTACGCGACCACTTGCACTGAGAAACCTGACCCCCCGCGTTGAGAAATCTCGCCGGGTGGTTTATTTTCCACGCTCGCGCTCACCAACTTGATGTTGGCGATCGCGAATGAGGAAAAATCTCGCCAGGAGGTGGATTTTCCTCGCTCGCGCTCGCCAACTCGACATTGGTGAACGCGAGCGAGGAAAAAAACTCTGCTCCTCTGTGTGAAGCGGAGTTTTTGGGAACTCAGCGAGCTCCGCGTAACGCGGAGTGCGGGAAACAACTGCTGGCTCCCCACCTTCACTAGGAACCAATTCCTCCCCCAGCGCTACACTCCCTAACCCCGGTGGCAGTGCACCATTGGATGCTGGTGATGCGTTGGGGCACATGGGATCCCTTGCAATGTGGCCCTCCTGACCACATGAATAACACCAGTGGGGACCCCGGTTGCCATACCTGCCCTTAAGGGGCCAGGACACTTTAGGCTTGGGGGGCTGGGATTCCTTACCCTGGGAACTGTTTTGGGGCCCTTTAGAGAATTCCTTTTGGGTAAAGAGACATAATATCGAGGTTTTTTTTCCGAAGTACAAAAATATCAAGTTGGAGATATCGAAGGGACAGAATATCGACATCAAGAATATCGGTGACCAGAATATCGACATGAAGGTAAGAAATATCTTTTTTTTAAATATCGAAGTCAGTAATATCTTGTCATAATATCATTGTTAATAATATCGATATTTATATTAGTGTTCTGCATTTTAGTATGTATGTTAATAGTATGTGATCTAATGCTTTTTGTATAAGTATATCTGTATTTGTGAAATTTTTAGAAGTTATTTAGTTTCTGTAAATTAAATTTTGCGTATTTTAGTTCTGTAGCGGGTTGTGGGTTTATAGGGGAATAGGGTGGGAAGTAATTTAATTTTAATAAAGTAATCAATACATTTTATTGATTATTATTTATAATTAATTTTTTATTAATTAAATATTAATTGGTTATTAAATTTTATTAATTGATTAGTTAATTAATTAATTAAATAGTGTTATTTTTTTAGGAGCGGGTTGTGGGTTTATAGGGGAATAGGGTGGGAAGTATTTAAATTATAATAAATAAATAATTTTGATTAATTAATATTTATGTATTTAATATTTTATATTGTTCATTGTTGTAATTCATTTGATATTAATTAGTTATTAATTTGTTGTTAATTAATTAGTAAATATCTTAATTGTGTTATTTTTTTAGGAGCGGGTTGTGGGTTGATAGGGAGTAGGCTGGGAAGTAATTTAATTTTAATATTTTTTTAATTGTTTATTATAATATTTTTTTAAAACTTTTTTATAGTGTTAATCGTGTGAATTAATTTATTCTTGATTGTTTTTAATATGTTTGTTAATTTTCATTCATTAATTAATTAATTAATCATAAATTAATTATGTTAATAGTGTTATGTTTTATAATATTGGTGGTGTCATTTATAGGGGAATGTGGTGGGAGGTAAATATTCTATAATTAATTAAAATTTTGTTAATTAATTTTAATTATTTTGCTTGAGTGGAATAGTTAATTATTCCCTCTGCTATCCAACACTTTCCCTACTGTTTCACTTGCTGGAGTTAGTAATTGTTACCCCTCCGCTATCCAACACTTTCCCTACTATTGCACTCGCTGGAGTGGGAATAGTAATTTTATCCACTCCGCTATCCAACACTTTCCCTACTGTTGCACTCTCTGGAGAGGAATAGTAATTTTTACATCTACGCTATCCAACACTTTCTTTAATGTTGCACTCCCTGAAGTGGGAATAGTAAATTATTCCCTCCGCTATCCAATACTTTCCCTACTGTTGTACTTGCTGGAGTGGGAATAGTAAATTATTCCCCTCCCTATCCAACACTTTCCCTACTGTTGCACTTGCTGGAGTGGGAATAGTAATTTTATCCACTCCGCTATCCAACACTTTCCCTACTGTTGCACTCCCTGGAGAGGGAATAGTAATTTTTACCCCTCCGCTATCCAACACTTTCCCTACTATTGCACTTGCTGGAGTGGGACTAGTAATTTTATCCACTCCGCTATCCAACACTTTCCCTACTGTTGCACTCTCTGGAGTGGGAATAGTAATTTTTACACCTACGCTATCCAACACTTTCTTTAATGTTGCACTCCCTGAAGTGGGAATAGTAAATTATTCCCCTCCGCTAACCAATACTTTCCCTACTGTTGTACTGCTGGAGTGGGAATAGTAAATTATTCCCCACCGCTATCCAACACTTTCCCTACTGTTGCACTAGCTGGAGTGGGAATAGTAATTTTATCCACTCTGCTATCTAAAACTTTCCCTAGTGTTGCACTCTTTGGAGTGGGAATAGTAAATTATTCACATACACTATCCAACACGTTCCCTACTGTTGTACTTGCTGGAGTGGGAATGGTAAATTATTCCCTCCGCTATCCAACACTTTCCCTACTATTGCACTTGCTGGAGTGGGAATAGTAATTTTATCCACTCCGTTATCCAACACTTTCCCTACTGTTGCACTTTCTGGAGTGGTAATAGTAATTTTTGCACATACGCTATCCAACACTTTATTTAATGTTGCACTTCCTGGAGTGGGAATAGTAATTTATTTCCCTCCGCTATCCAACACTTTCCCTACTGTTGCTCTCCCTGTAGTGGGAATAGTAATTTTTACCCCTCCGCTATCCAACACTTTTCTTAATGTTGCACTCCTGAAGTGGGAATAGTAAATTATTCACATATGCTATCCAACACTTTCCCTACTGTTTTATTTGCTGAAGTGGGATTAGTAAATTATTCCCTCCGCTCTCCAACACTTTCCTTACTGTTGCATTTTCTGGAGTGGGAAAGTAAATTATTCCCATCCGCTATCCAACACTTTCCCTACTGTTGCACTCCCTGGAGTGGGAATAGTAATTTTATCCTCTCCGCTATCCAATTTTTTCTCTACTGTTCCTGTTAACGTAGTTTGAAATGTAATTGTAAAAGATTAAAAATATTTTAATTATTTTAATTATTATATAAATATTGTATTTTTATTTTATATTTACTGGTATATGTATATATATGTATTTATAATTTTTAATATGTTTCTAACATTTTATAATTTATTATAATAATTATTTTTTAATATTATAAAGTAAATTTATATATTATATTTTATATATATATGTATGTTTAATTTTTATTAAAATTATATTTATTATTTATAATGTTAAACATTTTCTAATAATTCTAACTATGGGGGTCATTACGATGGCAGACGGATCTCTGCCGCCCGTATGGCGGTGGCGATCCGCCCGCCATTTTCGTCCGCCCGCCTCACATTTCCCCCCGCCATATTACGATGGCGGTGGGGACCCAGGCGGACGGAAAGACTGTCCGCCAGTTTTCCGCCGGTAGGCAATCCGCCCGATTGCCTACTGGGCGGAAAAGGCCTGCAATATGGTGGAGGTGCCTTGCAGGCACCGCCATCCATATTACGATGATGGCGGTCTCATGCCTTTCCATGGCGGAGACTCCGCCATGGAAAGGCATGCGGAGAATGCCTTTGGGGGCCCTTTGCAGGCCCCCACGTGGTTGGGGGGGGTGGGTGGCTGCACTTGGGGGGTACCCATGGTACCCCCCGACATTTGCATGCACAAGGTGGCAGGCACCGCGCAGTGCCTGTCACGTTGTGCGTGCATATGCACAACATGCCCTTTTGACATTGTGGCGGGTGCTGAATACAGCACTGCCCGCCACAATGTTAAATATACAGGATGCGACCGCCATGGTGGCGGTCGCATCCTAATAGGCACAGCGGGACCGCCGCACCTCTTGCGGGCGGTCCCTTTTCCGTTGCGATGGCGGGCGGACAGTCATCGTAATGACCTCCTATGTTTTTTTAATTATATGTATTATTTACTTTATTTTACATTATTTTTTAGACATTTAAAAAAAACGAAATTTTTAACAACGATATTTTTCACAACGATATTTTTGTTTCGATATTTTTGTACTGTAGATAGGACTTCAATATTCTGGGCATCGATATTTCGGCTCCGATATTTTTGTCGTCGATAGTACTGTAGTCGATATTCTGTCAGTGATTCCTCCTTTTGGTTACCCATGTCCCCCCCACTCTTCTGCTGGGGACCCTGCCCACCCTTGGCTGGATTACCCAAAATCCCCTTGTGGACCCTTGTACTAGATCAGTTGACTGGGGGTGAGTGTTTGATTGGCTCAAACGTTCCGTCCATCATCCCCTTTTGTATCGCTTTGTTCGCCCTAAGTTGGCGGGGGTATGCCCAGACGTGGGTCCCTTGCTCACTTTGCCACTGGATTCAAGCAAGCCTGGCTGATGACGGCTGGAATGCCAGAAACCGGTCCTAGGATGCTTGTTTCCGGTCCAGGGAAGACATGGCTTGGCAGTTCGGGCTGGACTGTTCCCATGAGGCACAGGGTCAGACTGATTTGCATATGGCCATGTCTGAACTGGGGTGGTGGAGTGAGCTAAAGAATGATGATGGATTAAACCCAGATCAGTTGACTGGGGGTGAGTGTTTGATTGGCTCAAACGTTCCGTCCATCATCCCCTTTTGTATCGGACCCTTGTACTAGTCCAGCGGTCCGCCTCCTTAGCAAGCTCCCTGGGGTCAGTTAGCTTACTATCCAATACATGCTGGCGCAGCTCTGGAACACACAGACTACTCAAGTGCTCCCAACCAATCAAGTTGTGCAACCCCTGGTAATCAGTTACCTTGCGGCCCTTTATCCAACCATCCAATGCACGATTATACATGTTCACACATTCAACCCAAGTATGAGAATCAAGCTTTCTAAAGTTCCTGAACTTCTCTCTGTACTGCTCTGGTGTGAGCCTGTACCTGAGGCATAAAGCCTCCTTCATGTGGGGATAGGTCAGGTTACCCGCATGCTCCAAAGGTGACAGGGTGTCCCTCCCAGAGGCCTCAAAGTGTTTCCACAGGCCGGCCCCCCAATTCTTCTCAGGAACCTCATTCATTCTCAAGGCTGTCTCAAACGCCGTAAACCATGCATAAATATCTTCACCCCTCTGGTAATTCTGCACTAGGTCCTTGGGTATGTAAACCTTACCCCTTTGCACTGGATGTATGCTGCCACCATTTGAACTGGACTCCACTTGTATGGCTTTAATGTCCAGCTCCCTCATGCTCAACTCATGAGCCAAAAGCAATTTCTTTTCCTCCAAAGCGAGAGCGTTCTTGCTCTCCTCTCCCATCTTTTCCCTCTCCATCACAGCCCTTTAGTTCTCCCTTTCCAATTGCTTCATTTTGAACTTTAAGATCTCTACTACATGATATCTGACCCTTTGGTTTTCCTCCCGCTCCTCTGGGGAAAGACTCCCAGCGGAATGGTTGCTGCCAGCCCTGGAGGCTACTGTTAATACAGGCAGATCCTGCGACCTGAAACCATTCCCTTGTGCATCCTCATCCACCTCTGCATCACCTGTCTCCCCAGCCTCTTTGGCCTCCCACCAGGCCCTTAAGGCCTTCTGTAACTCCTCCTTCCTGGAGCTGCTCTTTATGGGACATACAAAATCTTTGCAAAATTGCTTGAGCTGATCTACTCTGTAGGTATGCAACATTTCAATATCAAACTCCAATTCTGCCACCTCACTTGCTGGTTTACCCTTCTGAGACATGATGTGTGGATACTTTAAGGGTCACTCAAAAATAGAACCAAAAACAAAACACAGTATGTGTTTGCTTAGTGGTCTGCACTAAACTAGTGATATACACCAATCACTGTGGGTCAAGTACAAATACAGGTTCAAATCCTCACTGCTGACCACCAATGTTAGAAATGAGGGTCTCTAGTTGGCAGAGGTAGGTATCTTTCTCCAAATAGGGACCCTTGCTTCTAGTCAGGGTAAGGGGGATACACACTCTAGATAACCCCTGCTCACCCCCTTGGTAGCTTGGCATGAGCAGACAGGCTTATCCCAAAGGCAATGTGTAAAGTACTTGTACCAACACTCACAGTAACACAGTGAAAACACCACAAAAGGACACCACACCAGTTTAGGAAAATAAAATATCTTTATCTAAACTAAACAAGACGAAAACGACAAAAATCCAACATACACAGTTATGACTTTCAAAAAGGTTTCAAGAACTTGTACCATAGAAAACTATGGATGCGTGATTTTACACCAAAGTACCTGGAGATGCGTCAAAATTCACATGCCAAACAGCTGCAGAGTCGGAAAACAAAGAGATGCAACATTCCTGAGACCTTGGGGAGGCGATGGGAAAGTTCTGCAGGCACGCAGAGGAGAGTTGCGTCAAATCCGGTCTGTATGGGGAGTGATGCGTGGATTGTTCGTGACGGTTCCGGTTCGCAGGTGATGCATCGGGAAAACTTGCCGCACAGGTATGATGCCTGGAAATCCAGGATGCGTCGGCGATTGATGCGGTGGCGTCGAGCAGCGCTGAGTTGGTCCTCTTCAGCCGTGATGCGTCGATTCTTGCCGCGGTGATAGGCGCTGCGTTGGTTTTCGCAGCGGTGCGTGGAAATTCTTCTCGCGCAGTGAAGATGAGTCGAAAAAACAGCCGCAAAAAGAGCGATGCGTCGATTTCTGTAGTTCTTTCAGTTTATTCTTTCTTCCAGCTCCCAAACAGCAGCAACAACCTCCAGAGGTCCAAAACTGGCACAGGCACCTCTTGGCAGGCCATAACTCACAGCAGCAGGGTTCAGGGGAACTGGGGGTGAAGTCTTTGTGTCCCTGAGACTTCAGAACAGGAGGCCATCACACACAGACCCTTGGAGATCTCCTTCAAGCAGGGGACATAGCACACAGCAAAGTCCTTCACCTATCCTTGGCAGAAACAGCAACTGCAGGCCAACTCCACACAGCAAATGGGCAGTATTTCTCCTCAGTCTCTCCAGCTCTTCTCCTTGGCAAAGGTTCCTCTTGAATTCCAGGAATGATCTAAAGTCTGGGGTTTTGGGTCTGATACTTATACCCCAAAATGTCTTTGTTCTGTTTGTGCAGTGGTTTCTGAGCCCAGTTCAAACCAGTTCTGCCTTCACTGGTGCAGCATGACCACAGGAGGTGGAGACAGCATTGTGCAAGGGAGACAGGCTCCATTCAGGTGCAAGGTAAATCTCCTCCCACCACTCTATATGCAGCCAGGGTCTATTCAGCTCAGGGCTGAGTCATCCAGGAAGGGCCAGGCTCACCTCATCCCCCCAGAGGCTGTCTACAGGGAATGCACATCCTATGTCTCTGTCACACTGAAACCAGACATTCAATCCACAAACAGGCAGAAGAACACAGGATGGTTGAACAAGAAAATAGCCAGTTTCTAAAAGTGGTATTTCCAAACACACAATTTAAAAACCATCTTTACTAAAAGATGTGTTATCAAATTCTGAGTTCAGGGATACCAAACTCCATTTCTCAATCTTATCCCTATGGGAAGATATGCTTGTAAAATGTTACAAAGCATTCCCCATTCTGTCCTATGGGGCAAGATAGCCTTTCGATAGTGAAAAACGAAATTGGCAGTATTTTCACTATCAGGACATGTTACACACATCAGCACATGTCCTACCTTTCACATACACTGCACCCTGCCCAGGGGGGTACATTGGGCCTACCATAGGGGTGTCCTATATGTAAGAAAAGGGAAGGTGAGGGCCTGTCAAGTGATTGTACTTGCCAAGTCGACATGGCAGTTAACAAACTGCGCACAGGCACCGCGGTGGCAGACTTGAGACATCTTTTCAGGGCTACTCATGTGGGTGGCACATTCAGTGCTGCAGGCCCACTAGTAGCATTGGATTTACCAGCCCTGGCACACTCAGTGCACTTTACTAGGGGCCTACTGGTCAATCAAATATGCCAATCAGGGAGAACCAATCACAATACCAATTTACACAGGGAGCACTTGCACCTTGACGCTGAGCAGCATTGGCAAAGTGCCCAAAGCATCTAAGCCAGCAAAAACGAAATCCAGCACAGCATCAAAAACACAGGAGGTAGATGCAAAATATCAGGGAAAACCACGCCTAGGATGCCAGGTCTAACAATCACGCTCCTATATAAGGCTATGCGTGAAGACACAGTTTGGCCCACACCAAAAGCATGTTTAGCCTGGGAAGAGGACCTGGATATACCCCTCACAGACAGAGATTGGGACAGAGTCAATGATCTCACGCATACGCTGTCCTGTAATGCGCATTCTAAATAAACGCATTACAATTTTCTGCATAGGTCCTACATAACATCTCAGGGACTTCAGCGCTGAGATCCTACCCAGATTAATTATTGTGTTCGGGGTGTATAGGTAAGCAGAATTTATGGAAGAGTTCTAGAATATCCTGGGGAGATGTAAGGGTTTTGCGAGCATCGTTTCTAATGGCTGAGGTGACGGTTCTGTTTTTAGAGTATGACAAATAATTAGCTAAGGCCTTACCGGCTTTGTTCTGTGAAATTAATTTCGCAGCATCAGCAATATCGACCTATTTCTGTGCTCTTGTGCTGAGTATTTGGTTAAATTTGCATTGTATGTTACATAACTTTGGAATTTTCCTAGAGCCAGCAGAGTATCTGATGGATTAATTCAGAGTTTTAATCTCAGTTTCAATGGAGACAAGACGTTTATTCAGGAGTTTATTGCTGGCTACGGTTTGGTTCATCAGCGTGCCTCTCAGACAGGCTTTCAGGGCATCCCATCTGATCATTTCAGAAGTATCACCTGGTGTGTTTTGTGTTAGGAATTGGGTTATTGCGTTGTTGATTTTGGATTTGGAGACCTCATCTTCCAGGAGTTTCGATGGGGGAGAGATATCGGCATGGTCAAGGTCAACTGATATACATGCATGGTCAAATATTATTATTGGTACAATCTTGGGATTTTGTGATGATGGGACAAGGGATTTGTCCACTAAGATGTTGTCCATTCTACTGAGAGGGCCTGATTCACAGAACTAACTTACGTCAAAAACGTAAAGTTAGTACTTTTGGTATTCACAGAATACACTTACTCATTTTGGTATTCACAGAATGAACTTACTCATTTCGGTATTCACAGAAGTTAGTTGTCCTAACTTTAGGACTCCTAAATGCCTTCTGTGAATACCAAAAGTCTTAAAGTTAGGATTTTCTTAGTTTAGGAGTAGTAAAGTTAGGACTCCTAACTTTAGGACTTCTAAATGCCTTCTGTGAATACCGAAAGTCTTAAGTTAGGATTTTTCTCAGTTTAGGAGTAGTAAAGTTCTAACTTTACTACTCCTAAACTGAGAAAATCCTAACTTTAAGACTTTCGGTATTCACAGAAGGCATGTAGGAGTCCTAAAGTTAGGACTACTAACTTCTGTGAATACCGAAATTAGTAAGTTCATTCTGTGAATACCAAAATGAGTAAGTGTATTCTGTGAATACCAAAAAGTACTAACTTTACGTTTTTGACGTAAGTTAGTTCTGTGAATCAGGCCCCATGTGTGATGAGGTAGGGAGTAGAATTAGTATTCGCTGCTGGACGGGTTAAACAGCCTCTAAATACCTACTTGGTTGTAATTTTTACAGCATAGATTCATTTGATTATTGAATTTACTGCCTAGGAATTTGTGTGAGGAGAGTCTATCTAGGACGCTGTCCATTGGAAGGTTAAAGTCTCCACCTAGGATAAACCCCTTTTTTCTCTGGGATTTCTAAACCATGTTTATCCAAGTCCTTCCAAAATTCTACTGAATTATCGTTGGGTGCATAGTTGTTTACAATGGCGAATTATATGGTCCTTGAGACCCTAGTTATTAACCAACAGCCCTGGTGGTCATGTGAGTGTGACAGAACATTTATTTCAGATTTCCTTGAAAAAAAGGAAATAACACCATTTTTTTTCTACTGCTGGAGAAATTAGAGTGTTGATGATACAAGGGCAATAGAATCTGGCATCTTTGACGGACTCAATATAGGTCTCTTGTGATAGAATTATGTCCCCCTTTAGTTTGTGACAGTAATCAGTGATCTTTTTTTGTTTTACAGGTGTGAAAGGCCCTTGGTGTTTAATGAGACATTTCAAATTAGAGCTATCCAGTGACAGTGTAGAAACTCGAGGAGAGATGCGTAAATGTTGATGAACAGGCAAGTTAGGTCAGTGTGTGCATGTGTGATGGGAGCGTAAAAGGTGGGATACGGCAATTGAAGATTAGTAAGGTGAACAGTAACTGCACGCAAAGACACTGACAGAGAAACCATAGAGTGTAGGGGGCTTATTTACAAGCCCCTTGCGCCGCTGGTCCTTCACTTTTTGTGACGCACTTGCAGCGCAACCTGCTGCCCCATATCTCATAGGACACGTAAAGCCACCCTGCATGGCTTTTCGTGTCCTTAAATATGGCTCTCTACACTGCAACACTTTGCGTGAAAGGGGCATGCCACGGGTGTTGCTGTGGGTGTTCCCATGCAACACCCATGGCTTCTGCCATATTTCCAGATTTACAAGAAATCGTAAACCTGGAAATGTATCAGAATGCTATGCCTCCCCAGGGGAGGCGTAGGGAGGAGCAACGAGGAGAAATATTTTCATTCCTCCTCGTTTTTCCTCTTTCTAAGCATGCTGCATTCTGCAGCACACATAGAACGAGGAAATTACCTCTTGTGATTGTTTATGTGCAGGAAGGCGTCCCTTCCTGCACATAAACAATCATTAAAAAAAGACGTTTTTCAACTTCTATGTGTGCTGCATTAAGCAGCACACATAGAAGTCCCAAAACGCCATTTCAGATTGTTTATGTGCAGGAAGGGACACATTCTGGCACATAAACAATCATTCCCCTCAACACAGGCACCCTTGCACTATGGTGCAAGGGTACCTGCGTCAGCGCATAGGAGGAAATTGTGCCCAGCGCAGGGGAGAGCAAAGCGATCCATCATATCGTTGTAGATATGATGCATCCCTGTGCTTCGAAATTAATGCAGCGCAGTGCAGCCAAATGGTTTGCGGCACAGCGCTGCGTTAATTCCTTGTAAATGAGGCCCTAGGTATCTATCACATCTATCGCAGCAACTATAGGGAGTTGCAATCCTTAAAAGTGACCTGCCATCCCACCAGGGCGAACGCCGAGAGTTCACGCCCGCACTGATCGTAATTTATTTTTTAATCAGTATCACCTCGTTTACAAACCCACGGTTTTTTATGTATGGTCTGCACAATTTCTAAAACATCAACGACACACTTCACCGGCACTCGATGCACTCGAGTCCGTCATTCTCGCGATCACCCAGCACTGACCTACATATACTTCCGGGTGCTAGTGGCCCGTATTCACATTTTGAAGCACCGCGCGTTCGCGTTCGGATGAACCACCAACACATTGTCGAGTAAGTGCACTTTGGTCATCAGATATTGTGTTTTCGTTTGCTCATCATGGCCAGTATGCCGATCTTATAATCTTCCACCATGTTTAGTTTACAGTGAATATACGAGTCCGCAATGAAGCTCACGTGAGTTGTTTCGGTCTTTTACGTACATGCATGCGTTTTGAGCACGCGTTTGATTTACACACTCGCACTAGTCGCAAGATTTTTGTTCACATGAAGGCACAACGTTTTATTAAATTTACGGCCTCAATCACCAACACGGCAGCACTTTTTTCGTACACGCAGATTTACTTTTCTTGTGGTACGCATGACGCCACACAGCATGCAACAATATGGATTCATTACACCAGTCATAGACACCCACTGTGCATGTGACATTACCTTCAACCTGTGGATATCTTTACCTTCACACTGGAGACTCATCTATCACGTTCTGGGATTGTCACCCCCATAACTGTTGCAAACATGATCCAACTGAATGTCTTGTACTAAAACCTCGTTTCCTCTACATTTCAGTGTATAGCCCCTGAAGAAGGGCATTCTTGCCCGAAATGCGTTGGGCATAAACAATTGTTTGCTCTACAACCCCAGTTATTATGATGTAATAATAACGAACTTGATGAATATTCAAGAACACTTTGAAAACAAATATAAATAAACAGTCTACTAAGAATAAAGTTTCATGCAAAGTTTTATTAAAAAAGTAAAAAATTATTGAACATTGCATCGAGTGCATGTGGAAGACGCTCTCTTTCCCTAAGGAGAGCGCTTTTTTCGATTCCTTCCTGCACATAAACAATCATTAAAAAAAAGAAGTTTTTCCACTTCTATGTGTGCTACATTAATCAGCACACATAGAAGTCCCAAAACGCCATTTCAGATTGTTTATGTGCAGGAAGGGACACATTCCGGCACATAAACAATCATTCCCCTCAACGCAAGCACCCTTGCACTATGGTGCAAGGGTACCTGCGTCAGCGCATGGGAGGAAATTGTGCCCAGCGCAGGGGAGAGCAAAGCGATCCATCATATCGTTGTAGATATGATGCATCCCTGTGCTTCGAAATTAATGCAGCGCGGTGCAGCCAAATGGTTTGTGGCACAGCACAGCGTTAATTCCTTGTAAATGAGGCCCGAGATATCTATCACATCTATCGCAGCAACTATAGGGAGTTGCAATCCTTAAAGTTGACCTGCCATCCAAATCTTTGCTTATATCAATGGGGAAAGGGTTAGGGAAGGCTGAGGTGGGTGAAAGTTGGAGGGAAAGTGTAGAAGGGGGAAAGAAGAAAGAACAGGCAAACAAAACAGAACCCCAAACACTCGCCCACCCACAACCCAATCCACAAAATGTAGAGGTGCCACATTTCCCCATCCTGTATTGAACCAATGAGACAAAGGTCACACGTTGGCAAAGCCTCAACAGCGTCTATCCTAACTCCATCCAGTGGATGGTACAGAACTTGCCCAGAAAGGAGAACTAGATGAAAAGCGAAGATTTTGATTGGATGAGTAAGGCGCAAGTTTGCGTCAGATGCCCATTCCTGTTTGAGTGGAAGTGTTCAAGAAGGCTTGAAGGTGTGATGGTGGACTGAAGAACAATGCTTTGTCCCTGAATAAGATGCCAAATTTAACTGGACCAGCAAATGAGAAAGGGATGTTACGATCTTGCAGCTATTGTCGGGTGACAGAAAGCCTTTTCTAGTGGAGACAGTCTCTTTGGAGTAGTCATGAGCTATTGAAATGCGGGACCCATTCCACTGAATTTGTTGCACTTTCCTCATGTGCCAGCTTCTGTGTGGCGATAGCGTAGGGTCAAAAGATCATTGTTCTGTGGGGTTTCCAGTGCTTCCAGAGGCTACATTTGGAAAGTTACCTGAAGGGATTCTATGGGCTCTTTCTATATCAAGGTCTTTCTCGAAGGTGAAGCCCAAAGTGCGAGGGATCCATGACTCCAGAAACTCAACGCGATAATTGGCATCATTTTCAAAATTCTCTGGGAGGCCACAAATGCATACATACCCCCTATGGTTACGATCTTCCAATTCCGACAATTCTTTTGCCATAGAATTTATAGAATGGCAGGATTGGTCCAGGAGAATGCTCATCCTACCTGAATTCTTGTAGTCTCCCGTTAGTCTCACCAGAGGGCAGATCCCTCCTTAACGCCACGATCTCCTCTGAGGAAATTGTCTCCACCATTAAGTCACTTACATCTGGGAAAGCTCCTGGCCCCGATGGCTACTCTGTGAAAGTCACTTGTCACCTTGCAACTGGACTATTGTGACTCGTTATATCTCAACATAAAGGCTTCCAGCCTCAATAAGCTTCACATCACTCAGAATACGGCTGCTTGCCTACTCCTCCAACATCCCCAGATATCTCTTGGTCAGAGACAGGATCCGCTCTCTCCACTGGTTCACAGTCAGAAAGAGGATCACCTTCAAGGCTCTCAGCATGGTTTTCTTGGCTCTGCATTAAAAAGGACCCAGCCAGTATAATATTCTCTTTCGCTGGTCCATGCCTAGCAGGCTTCTCAGATCCCCTTTCATAAGAAGGTGATAATTCCCAGATTTCGGAACGGGAGATGGGAAGGCCGTTCCATTTCGGTGGCTGCTGCCAATCTATGGAACACCTTGCCTGCTGACATTTTGGAAACAGACTCACTGACCGTTTTAAAAAAAACACCTGAAAACATGGCTCGTTTCCACTTAGTCCTCCTAGTATCTCCCTGGGAGCTTTTAGAATGTGGCAGAATGACTTCACTCAGTGCTTTTACACCTTAGGGTATAATGTACTCTATAAACTCTTCCATTTCACCACAACTTGACCAATCATTTTCCTAGTGTGAACATTTAGGAATTTCAAGGTCTTTTGTAAGAAGTCTGTATACCAAAGCAGGTTCCTGTGATCTCCTAGATGAAAGGTATAAAGGAGAGGTCTGTGTCAAATTTCACCACACAATTACTTGCCACCATAGCTTGTGTCAGGGATCTCCAAAGACTTTAGGCCTTTCTGCAATATTGTTAAGTTTGGACTGGGGATAGTACAACTCACTACACAAAAGCCCAACACTTACCCCAAGGTGGTTGCTTTTGGAGTGGGAATAGTAAATGTGATCTATCCAAATGTTATTCTCTCGCTAAAAGGGTTAAGTTTAGAGTGGGGATATTAAATGTGATATGCCTTCCTCCAAAGTTCAACTCTTACCCCAGTATAGTTGAGTGTGGAGCAGGATTAGTAAACCGAGCACACCCAAATGAAGCCCCACCAAAGTCCAACACCTTCCCCAATGTGATTAGATTTGGAGTGGGAATAACAAATGTGACCTCACCTCCACCCCCAAGTCCAGCACTTTCCTCAATGTGGTTATGTTTGGAGTTGGAATAGTAAATCTGACCAATCCAAAATCCAACACTTTCCACATTGTAGCTAAATTTGTAGTGGAAATAGTAAATCTGATCTTCCCAATGTTCAAAATGTTTTCCAACATAGTTAAGTTTAGAGTGGAAATAATACATCTAACCCCTCCAACGCCCAACACTTTCCCCGATGTGTTTACATTTGGAGTGGGAATAGTAAATCTACCCCCTCAACTTCCAACACTTACCCCTATGTGGTTAAGTTTGAAGTGGAATTGTAAACATGACCGCCAGAGGTCCAACATTTTTTATGTGGTTAAGTTCGGAGTAGAAATATGAATAGTGTTTAGTTGTATTTTATTGGTTAATTTGAAGTGACTACAATTTTATTTTATTCTATCTTGATATGCACTTTATTTACATGTTTTTATTTTTATACATTTTCCTAATTAACAAAAAAAAGTTTATTTTTCTATATATTTTTTTAAGTATATACATGTTTTATTTTTAAGTACATTACAAATGTGCAGAGGAATCGGAATTTAGCCCTTAACTAGTGAGGAGGGCCTCAGTGTATGAGCTGCAGTCAATTCAGCTAGTAAACATGGATAGGCAACCACTGCTTTCCCATTGCGAGCAGTACTGTCTGCACCTCAAGTACTAATTTGGTAAATTTGCCTGTTAAATGTAGAGTCGATTTCCAGGTTAAGTGTGAGAGTGTACAGCAGCGTAATTTACTATTTCTCATCTGATGAATCTTTTGAGTTGACTGAGAGGCCAAGGGAGTTAGCAATAAAAGAACAATTCAACTTTCATGAAGCCCATTTGGCCACACAATGAGGACCAGGAATCGGTAATTGAAGTTAAGTAGTTTTATTACGAATTAACAACCAGTCCAGTATATATGCATGTCAAGAGGATATTAAAAAGATACAGGATTACAGCTGGCTAGCTGAAATATCGCAATAGGTTCAGTCTCAGTAGAATAAAACACAAAATAATCACAGTCTCAAAAATACAGTAACTGAGAATTAGAAATAAGTGTTCTTTAAAGGAACTCTGATTCTCTCTCCTAAACATGAATATGTTCTAAAGTGTTCTAAAGTTCTAGGTTTAAATAAGATTGGATTGCAGAGTGGGGTTGCAAGGAAATTGGGAAATGCAGGAAGCTGTGAGCACAGTGAAGATTCCAGTAGAAGTCTTCCAGAATTGGAATGAGTGTTTAGCAGGAAGCTTCACACTTGCAAGAATAAAAGAAGCAGAGAGGTCTGTATCCCTCAAAGTCTAAGGGAATCTGTTCTAACTTCTAAGAGTGGGAACACTAGTTAAAAACAATGAAATTCCAACAACGCTCATATCTCTTCCTTCCAACCAGGGACCAATTGTTTCTCTTCTCACCGTATGCATTTGCAACACCCTAGACTTTCTCATGCCACAGAGCTTGGACAGTTACTGTAACCTTGAGCATCCCTTCGTTCCTGATACCAGATGAATAGGAGGCTTCTTCTGCTCATTAGGTCTTCACATTCTTGCCAAGATTTCTCTTTCCAGGCCTCATTATCAATAATACAACAATACTCCTTTCTCTAGCTAATGAAATTTTGAGAATGCACCTGAAAAAGAAACAACAAGCTAATCAAGCAAAATAAGCTTCCAAATTAAGGCCTTTAATCAGACTAACTTTAGCTAAGCATTTCAATGTGCACTGGGAATATATGATTATACATGCATGTGTAAGTTCAGGATAAATGCAAAACATGAATAAACAAATTCATGGTTACATATGCAAATGTCACTTTCAAAATAAATGCAATAAGACTTGAAACACAAGTGTAACTGTGAATGAAAAGTACGTCTTCATATTTAAGCTAGATATTAATGTACACACATATATCCCTAGTTTCTACAGTGAATATATTTCAATAATGCGTTTATATGCTTCACTCCACGTTATATAAAGTTAAGGCACACAGCGCTTATAATGTCAGTTGCACGTATATATTGCGTTTCTGTGACGTGTAAGGGTGGAGTCTAAATTGCGCCTCTTCAAGTGCATGTTCTGCGCCATCGCCCGATTCCTGATTAAGGCACAGAAATAATAATGTTTCGGGCACAAAAAGGAGTCATCTTTAGTGAAGCATGCAGTAGCGGTCCGTGGTAGGAGTGCCGGCCGGGCGGTGACGTGGGGCGGGGCAGGGTGGGGTACAGGTAAGTAACCATTTAAATAAATAAAACGAATTTCGTTGTGAGCGCTGCATCGCCAAATGCAGATACTTACCTGTATTCGGCCGTAATCCGTGGTTTACTACCACCCACCCTGCCCCTCCCCCGCCCCACGTCACCACCCGGCCGGCACTCCTACCAGGGACCGCTACTGGAAGCATGCATATTTTAAAATCGTTTTACTTGGAGGATGCTGAATCACTGGTTGTGTGTATATATGTATATATATTGAAAGATCTACAATCTAACAAAAAGAGCATTGGAATCAGGTACTATCTGCCAAAAATAATTTGATTTCTTAAACATTAAACATCCAAAAATGGCAGCCATTTATGGAGTCCCTAAGATTCACAAAAATAGCCTTGACCCTCCGTACCGTCCAATTGTAATCCACGATAGGCTCAGTTACTGAGCCTATCTCTAAATATTTAGATCGTACCCTATGTCCACATGTATCTAAAACAACATCTTACATTAGGGATACTAAATCTATGATACAAACAGTGGAAGGATTACCATTTGACAGACAAAATGAAACTTTAGTTACGTTGGACGTTGAGTCACTGTATAGTAACATACCACAGCAAGGGGCTTTGACAGCAGTAGCCTGGTTTATAAACCAATACCAGATACATTGTGATCCAGAATTCATTATTGCAACTCTTGCAATTGTCCTAGAAGAAAACACCTTTACTTCAATGGTAATTTACATCGCCAGATAAAGGGAGTAAGCATGGGAGCATCCTGCGCTCCCACTGTAGCAAATATATATATGGCTCAATTTGAGAACATACATATACACAATGAAATAGCCCCTTTTTACGAGTCCATTACACATTGGGCTCGTTTTATAGATGATATATTCTTCATTTGGACAAATGACTCAAACCAACTATCTGAATTTTTACTATGGATAAATGCGTGTGATTCTAATTTAAAATTCACTGCTCATACTAGCCATAGCCACATTGAATTTCTGGATATTGAAATTAAAGAAAAAAATTGCGTGCTTGAAGTAGACCTATATGTGAAACCTACTGCAAAAAACACGTTATTACATTTCACAAGTTTCCATCCTAATAAACAAAAAGAGAGTATTCCTTTGGCCAGTTTCTCCGGTTACGGAGAAACTGTACCAATATCATGGACTATGATCTCAGATCTGAAATGATGAAAGCCAAATTTATATCACGAGGCTATCCTAAAAGACTGATAAGAGAGGCCTATAAACGCGCTCGTTTTTACGATAGAAATCACCTATTGGGTAATCATCCTCCAAAACCATCTCCCACGCTAGTGTGTGTCACTAGACACTCGACAGCTGAATGAAAAAGTGAGACAAGCAATATGTGCCCATTGGCACATATTAAATGCCAATTCAGAGGACGACATTAAACTATTACGTCCAATGTTTGCCCATAGACGAAACAGAAATTTAAAAGATCAAATTGTTCATTCACGTATGTTAAAAAAATTACCGATTCAGTTGACCTTGGATGATTCTACACCATTAATAGGCAATAACAAATGTACACAATGTAAAGCCTGTGATACCGCAATAATAACAAAAGTTCACTCACAATTCGTATAACATTACTTTAAAATCGTTTACAAATTGTAAGACTAAAATATTGTCTATTTATTATTATGTCCTTGTAAAAGGGATATGTGGGGGAAACATCTAGAACGTTAGCAACTCGGCTAACTGAACATCGTTCAGCTATCCGAACAAAAAGATCAATGCTCCCTTAGTAAAGCACTATTTGGAAGCAGGACATAGCCATGAACAAATTGACTGGCTGATTCTGGAAAAATAAATGATAAAATGGGCACTGATTCAGAAGAAATTAGGAAAAGAAGAGAGGTTTTTGGATATTTTCCTGGACAAGTATGTACAAGGCTTAAATCAAGAGATCCCGTGGGAGCAGGCAATACGATATAACACTAGTTGAGCCTAGTGCCTATATTCACTGTAATTTTTTCTCCCCCTTGTTTTCAAACGATATAGTTCCACATTTACCTTTTCTTCAGTTATAAAATGATTATAACGGGTAGGTTTTTTAATAAAACTTTGGTTTAAATGAAGAAAGTATCACTTTGATACCAATGAAATATAATAGTGTGCTCGTATCCACGAGTACATAAAGTTTTTGTTCTTATCGTGCATGATAGGACAATCACTATCATGTGACATTCCTTGTGATTGGCTAGCCCCTATCATGTGACATATTCTAGTAGTACTTCATGCGGAAGTCAACATAATGTCGGTTAGACTTCACGCGGCGATCGTGGTGTGCGTAGGACCCCTTTATCCGGCAAATAGACTTCACCAGAAAAGTAAGCTATTGCCGACGCATTTTCAAAATCTTTTATTCCAACTGGCTGTTTGAACACGGATTGAATGGGTAGTTATTTGTTGTACAGATCATCCGTGTTCTGGCGCTAAAACACCACACTAGACAGTGCTTCGTTACAGTTAAGATTAAGCGAGTTGCAATTGAGGTCTCACTTTGCAGTTTAAATTAGTAGTCTCACCATTTTGTTAGTGACTAGTCACCCTCTTATAAGCGTATCGCTCGCCATATATAACGTGTCTTAATGTTAAATCATCAACCTAGAACACGCTCTGCCATAGTTAAGACTAAGTGGGTTGAAATCCCTTGTCATAATCTGCAGTTTTACTTAATAGTATTACCCTTATGTGAGTGACGTGTCACCCTTTTAAAAAAAAATTATCGTCCTCCATATACTATAGTTACGTACCATTTTATAGGCATTGTAGATAAAGATCGACTAAGTTAAAAATATATGCAAAACATTGTGCTAATAATCTAGGTTCTGTAAATCTCGACATCAGAGTTAAGAATATTACGAGCACTCGATAATTGTAGCATCAATTAGATTCAAAACTAATGATAAAGGTAAAGACCGAGTAAAATGAAAGTACATGTAACATACGGAGTTGATGTTCTACCTTGTCCTGCAAACATCAACATAAATGCCGGTAATACTACGAGCACTCGATAATTTCAAGCTTAAATAACTAGATTTATTTTTGAGGGCGGACACAATGTAGCTAGTGTTAAATCTCACATTCATCATTAGAGTTACACAAGCAACCAGGTGAGGGCAGCCCTCATTGGAACGGCATGAATTGTAGCAGGTTTCAATTGTAGCAATTAGAAAAGTCTGAAGCTAATAATCTCCACCCAGTGTAGGAAGGTCACCACCCTAACTGTTCTTTTCGATCTGTTTCCCATAGATAAATTCATGTGCTACCGGATAAATATATCGGAATGTGAGTATTCTGTGGTCAATCTTCAATTAGTAAATTAAATCAATCGAAGTAACAGAGCACTAGTAATAAAATAAACACAAGTATTTGATTGATAGTCTATATCTTGTGTTATTCTAGTGAATATTCGTGTAATCTATACATCTATTCTACTTTGCTTATAGAAAAATAAAAAGGAAGTTTATCGATTTGGACGCCAGGGTTATTATAATCCTGTGATGATGGTTAAAACATAAAAAACAACAATCTGTTTCTGGATACTTCCTATTTAGGTATTAATAAAATTCATTGCTTTCTTAATTATCAACAAGTATAATATGAACATTAATGAAAGTTTCTATGTTTTTTAGTTCATCCTCAATTTTGGTTAAAAGGCAATCATTGCTTTACATCATCCAGTAACAAAAGAGAAATCTTGACCATCAATTTAAGAGATATAAGGTTAATCTTTGGAAATTATCATGAGTATGAAATTTTAAATGATCACTGGGTGATATTGTCTTAATTTGAACCATTTACCTATGTGGTGGTTACTATCCCCTTTTTTTCTATTTTCTCCTTCTCATTTTATTCGTGTTTTCACAATGATAGCCTATTCTTTATTTATTCTCATACTTATTAATTTAAAATTTATTGAGTCACTTTGACTCGATCTGCTGCCTTGAATTCTACTTAACTGCAAACAATAAACAGAACACGCTCATGTGGCGGCATAGAATTTATCATAAAATGAGAACCATGTATCTGAATTATAATATTCTCTTCACAGAAATCAACTTTGATCTACTGTGGCCTCTTTTCCTGACGAAGGCACAGTTTGTGCCGAAACGCGCATCGAACACAACAGTTCACTAATTGTGTGCCACATTATTTAGTCCACGACTATCAGACGTCAATTGTCATTAATATAGCTGTTTTGAAATAAAGAAAATTGTGAATTTTATTGTATATTAGCTCTATGTCATGAATGAAGATGAATGAATGAGTATAAATGGGATCTTTTTTAATATGAAATGATTTTTCTATTATTATTATCAATAAAAATAATGTTTATTTTGTACAGAAACACAGATATTGTTGGTTCTTCTTTGGCTCTTATGTACATTGGTTAGTCTATTATATGATGTTGCTATAAATGTTGCCTTAAGTCTGTACACTATATTATTTTTCATATACATATTAAAACCCATTTAAATGATAGTTTAAAGCATTAACTAAGCCTTACAAGCAAATTGAATGTTACTGGGGAAAGTTAGAGTTTTACAGAAGAACTGATATAACAATTGTATTTAAAAATGAGGAAGCATTTCCCCATCTGTCCCGCACGTGTTTTTAGCAGAGAGTTTATGGACGACAAAGTTCACGAAGCTGAATGAAAGTTTCCCAGAAACAAAAAAGATGTCAGCATATTTGGCACTATGGGCCAACGAATAATTGCATTGCCATTCAAAATGTAATAATTATAACAATTTGACCCACAGCTGAGTGAATTGGCACACCCGAGGAAGTAATTAATCCTCCTAAATACCACTAACACCATGGGAAATAATTTAAGCAATTAACAATCATAGGGGCATATTAGCAAGACCGGCGATAAAAGTATTGCCGTTTTAGCGGCAGGAAACTGCCGCTAAAACGGCGATAATGGTCTTGCTAATATGCGTTATAGAATTCCAATAGAAGCCCAGGTTAGATGTCCTGCACATCTAACCTGGGCTTCTATTGAATTCTATAACGCATATTAGCAAGCCCATTATCGCCGTTTTAGCGGCAGTTTCCTGTCGCTAAAACGGCGATAATTTTATCGCCGGTCTTGCTAATATGCCCCATAATTCCGCCTCCTGCCTCCAGTGTCAAAATCTAGCATCTCATTTAAGGGTCAGAATATTGTGCCCGTGTGACTCATTCACATCTTACACCAATGTCTTTCAGCAGCAGAGAATAAAACCTTTTGTAAACTCAGGTTCGATTGATCTTCAGTCAGTTCCACGGATCTGTTTTTGGAGTTTGATGTATGCTTTCATGACAAATTATTTGTGCGATTAAATCATATTCAAATGAAATAAGAAATCTTTCTTAACTTGAAAACAAATATTTCAAGATTATGCACTGATAATGAGTTACTTGTTCATTTTTTATCCCTTACAAGTGGGGGATACTCTTTTAAACCACCAATGCACAGCAATTGCTGAGACAGGTCAGGTGATCGGCCTCTGTGCCAGATTTCGAAATAGTGCAAAAAGACATTAGATGCGCGCGCAGTCCTTGTCTCTCGTGAATTGGGGAATCATAATATGACGCTAAAACATCTCTAAGCATGCCGTCAGGATCCTGAATAAATATTTCAGACAGGATATTGCGGAGGTTATGTCAAATTCCGTCAAAATAATCCAAACATGTTTTATAATGGAAACGAAAAGAAATAATATGGTATGAAATGGATACCTGCAAATTAGGCTGCTAAACGGGGAACTGATGAAACGCATGCTTTAAATGAAAAATAAATCAATATTCGCTCATAGGCTGTCAGTTATGCGTGTGTTACCAGGTGAGGATTGTGCTTATTTCTTTAAGCAGTCAGGCTATTCCAATTCGAAAATCATATCCAGACTTAATTACTTGCAGCCTGTGAGTAGACGGTTCATTTGTGCAGGTGCCAGATAGGTGGCGTGATAGAGATTGGCACAGAAAAATAAGAGTGACAGCTGGATCCAGAGATGGAAAGATAGTGCGATGAATCTACAGGAAGTAGCCATTGGAAATTATAGAGTTAAACAAAGTGAGAAATAAAGAAGCTTAGGAGAGGATGTAACTAATGGGTCAGGAAGTGAATGGGAGAATACAATATCATGAGACAGATAGGAGGAGAGATGGGGAGAGAGAAGAGAGAACGTTTAAAGACTTGGAATTCTCGTCTAAGACACACGAGAGATCAAAACAGAGCCATTATGACACTACAAATGAAAAAAATGATAAATATAAATACAAACATGTTGCAAGGTGACCCATTTTTGGGAGGCCACCCCAGTTTTTCATTTTTTGGGGAGTCTCCCTGCTGGTAATTTTGAACTCTAAGGGCCTGATTCACAGAACTAACTTACGTCAAAATCCTAAACTTACAACAATTTTGGTATTCACAGAATGAACTTACACATTTGGGTATTCACAGAATGAACTTACACATTTGGGTATTCACAGAATGAACTTACACATTTGGGTATTCACAGAATGAACTTACAACAATTTTGGTATTCACAGAATGAACTTACACATTTGGGTATTCACAGAATGAATTTACAACAATTTTGGTATTCACAGAATGAACTTACACATTTGAGTATTCACAGAATGAACTTACAACAATTTTGGTATTCACAGAATTAACTTACTCATTTTGTATTCACAGAAGGCACTTACTCATCAATGAGTAAGTGCCTTCTGTGAGTACTCAAAATTTGTAAGTTACACAAAATGTAAGTTACACAAAATGTGTAAGTTACACAAAATGTGTAAGTGTCTTCTGTGAATACCAAAATGAGTAAGTTTATTCTGTGAATACCAAAATGAGTAAGTTCATTCTGTGAATACCAAAATGGTAGTAAGTTTAGGATTTTGTCGTAAGTTAGTTCTGTGAATCGGGCCCAATCTTTGTGACACTGCTATCCATTGCTCAGTGTATGTGCTCTGACTCTTACAACAAAGTCAAAATTGTCTTAAAACCTCATTTGGCATATTTATTTTACTATAGGGCCATTTTGTATGATGTAAGAGCTGCACCTATAACATGTACAATTAAATGTCACGTGTACCGAAGTACTATATTGTGCCATACACTTTGCGACCTTGAAAACATGACACAAGCCTCCACTGAGGTCTGCTCACCAGTATCCTGCAAGCTCTTATATTTGCACATAAACATGTAAAAATAAAATCCTTTATGGGCCTAAAAACTTGCTTCTAAGATCTAAATAAGTCACCCCTAAAATTACCTTATTGCCCGTAAGTTAGGGAGCATAGGGGCTCATTACGATGGCGGGCGGAAGCACAACCGCCGTGCTGGCGGATGCAAAAACCACCAGTTACCGCCGGCACGCAGCAGTCCACACGCCCGCCCAATTACGATGCGAAAAGTAGGCCAAACACCGCCGGCAAGCCAGCAACACCGTCCGCCATCAAAGTGCGCCCGTACACGTAGCGGCGCAGCCCAATTGACACACACCGTCCGACGAAACACGCCCCGCCCGGCGTATAAATTACGATGCCGCAAACAAACGGCTCCCACGGCCAAGAGATACCGTACGACAAACCGAAGCGGTAACACGGACGCCGAGCACGGACAACGAAGAAGCGGCTCCCCGAGCATGAATCCAGCACTGCGGGCCCTCCCCATGCTCCTGCTGATGCACCACCAAGGACGCAACGCACCGCGGAGACGCAGGTAGGCACACACACAACAAGTGCACGCAAACAGCGCACACAGTGCAAGGGCGGAAAAGCGGACAACCCCCACCAGCGCGTGTACACTACACATCCACCATTGCATCCACATATGACACACAGGCCAAATCGTAACATCGCGTAACACATGTGTACACACCACCTGGGACTAGGAACCAACCACCCTGTCACGGCCCCAAAGCGCCGATGACGCCGCCACACATGCGCACAACGCAGAGGCCAACCGCAGCGCCATGCATGCGTCGCACACAGACACAGGGACACAACCAAGCAGCACACACATCAGCCCCACCCCGAACGCACATGACACGTGACAGGCCTGCCACAGACATGTCCCCAACGCCCAATCCACGGACAACACCCAACGCCACACAACCGACGCACACATGTCAGTGAAGTCACGCAACAGCAGGACACACCCCAGTGTAACAAACATGGCGTAGCACACAGCGGCGGCAACACCAACTAGGAGAAGCAGGGCTCCTTCGGGAAGAGGAACGCCAGTACCACACTGAAACACCCATACCACCCTGCACATATGAACAAGACATATAAAACGGAACACCAAAGAGCCCGGGGACCGACAACAGGTGGCCCAAGAATAACATCCACACACAAGGCCCAACGCAGAGCGGAAAGGCAGCCTGCCGCCCACACAAGGGAGAGCAGACAGCACTGAATGACCTTCCATTCCAACTCCGAAACCACAGCCCTACGACAGAAGCCGGTGAATACAGCCATTGTCCAAGAATAGACCAACACAGGCATGCCGAGGAGACCGACCACAGGGCAGATAGCGCATATCACAGAAGCACACAACGGACGGGAAGAAAGAAGAAAACACTCCCCATGTCGGCCACATGCAAGTTAATTGGAAGGAGTCACACATCACTGACCTTGAACTGTCTGAGAAGCATGTGGGATGAGGGCCCGTGTCCTCCAAACAAGCCAACAGAACACAAGTCCTGTCTCCCTACGACTACACAGAGCTCACAGCAACCTCGGAGCGTGCACATTGCAGACTGCACACACAGCCGGAGCACGCCACCACAACGCACCGCTGCGAAATGGCAACCGCAACACACCTACCCAACTACGCCGGACAGCTCAAGCTGTACAAAACCAACCTGTTACATATATTGGGATGCAATCTCCTGTCCCTGCTGAACGTAAGTTACCGACTGACTTACCGCATCACATTGTTCAGCTGCGTCATGCCCGTCTTCTACTGTCGGAGGTGTCCCTACCAGCATCCCGTGGAGATATGCCTCTCCAACCCGGCATGTCTAAAGGCGGACCTGCTACCACTACTCCTCCCTCTGGACGCACACGACAGGGCCTGCTCTGCCTATGGGGGCATGGCGTATGTGGCCAACATCGCACCCGCACTGAAATGGGACCACTGTGCCTCCACACGACGGATCATCGAGAACAGCTACATCGAATGTCACCCAGCATGCCCCATCATGGTCCTCCAAGGGACAACTTACGAACAACACCTTGACAGCCACCATCCGCTACATTGGCTGGCAAACATGTACACCACCAATGACATGGAAGCCCTGCTGGACGGCATCGCATACCTGACAACCTGTAAATTCGCCGGACCACAACGCAGGTTCCCCGATTGACCTATGATGTCCAACCCCGCACCCATGCTTAGCTTCCGCACGGACTGGCCAGTCACCACCACAACAGCCATACCAAACGACCGGCAACTGTAACCACACCATCAACGACATCGCCATGACATCGGATATGACCGGGACATGCACACTGTTCCCCATCACATCCAGGAACACCGCATGCATCGTGGGAGGCAGTGGCATGGGGTCTGTGTATCGCACCCACATGGACGGAACTGCACGAACAACCAGGACACGACATGGATCCAGCGCCCATGGACACACACACCGCTCAGTGGACATGAATAGGTCGCCTGGAGTCTGTGGGTGCTGCACCCTCCCACCCCCGCCCCGGGAATCCCATACCAGGACCTTTGCATGGACGACAAGTGCATACAACAACAACACGACCCCAGTGACTGTGACATGTCCAGTAACCACCACAGTGCAACAACAAGTGGCACGCCGCTGCATGCACGCAAGCACATGCCCTGATGTCATCTCACATGCACGCGTGCATGAGGAACAACCGCAGCAAACCTGTCACATGGAACTGAGATGGACTGTGCCCATGATGCCAAGCGGTCTGGTAGGCTACATGTATACCGTCTGTGTCAAAGTCCGCAGCTCCGCAGCTATACGTAAATGTACATTAGCACAGCCTTGGCCAAGCAGATGTAACTCTGAAGCCCACATCCCACATGCAACAGCCAATCACATGTAACCCCACACCCTATCCCATTTGCAATCATGCTCAGTATATCCTCAACATGTATTCCGCTGCCAGTAGTGTCCACTATACTGCATCACAGAGGACAGAAGACTCAATATAATGTTTGAAACCAAAACTGTCTCCGCTGACTCATTTCACAAGTACGAATGAGAGAGGATGAGAGTATGTGAAGTACACGGCAGTCGTGACATGACCATGTAGTCCACTGGTATTGGATGTCAACGCAAATGAGTAGCACAACTGTGGAAGACACACATGTGTCGTGTGAAGTCGTATGGACGCAGTGCTCAGGTGGGTGGGTGTGACGGGTAGATGCGCACATGCCAAGTTGGAGCACGCCGTGTTGGGAGGGGTCATGAACAGTACACCACCGCTTCCCTGGGCATTGTGAGAGGACACCTGTCGGGGGAGGAACACGTGTGTGCACAGCAGCCGGGCACACGTACTAAGCGGTACCAGGCGCACCTCAGCCCACCCTCTGTGGACAAGCTGGATCCTGTTGTGCGCCCGCCATGCCCCTTGACAAGGCACACACAGCCCCAGTCGACCAGGTGTAGCCCCAACATAGTCAATCCGCACAGGCGATACAGGGCACGGGATGGCAGTGGAGCATGGTGTGTGAGAGGTCTCCTCGCGCTCCTCCTGGTCATATCACGCAGGCAATAGAACCTCAACGTCTAGCATGGCACAAGTCAAATGGAAGTGTAGGGGGACGCACCACAGCACGAGCAGCACTGACGTCACGGGAGGTGGCTCGCACCATCCCATCCATTGCCCATTATACCAACCACGCCACATGCCATTGTGACTAAGTGCAAGCGCGTGCGCCACCACCCCTGAGCACTCCCCAGAGAGGCCAAAGAGTGAATGTGTGGGCCTTCAGTCACAGACGGACGCGGCCTGGCCGCAAGGGCAGCCACAGCCACTGGGTGTCGCAGGTGGCGGATCCGGAAGGCGAAGACTGTGATGCATAGTCCATGCAGGCCGGGTCTCCATTTGGGGCACCACGCAGGTGGACGGCGTCCCGCAACACATCATACCCTGAGACAGCCCACTCGTGCAACTGGACCCACACATACACTCCTTGCCCTCTCTGGTGCGAGCTTGGGGCTGCCTGTGCAAGCGCTAGCCTCGCAGGTGCACATGCATATTGGGGGAGCGAGGGGAGGACATGAGGGCTGGGGCGAAGATGACTGTATCACTGTCAGTGAGTACAAGGGATGACCCAGATGTGGAAAGGAAGAGACGTGTCCCGTGTGTACTGCAACTAGTCGCCAATCCAACTACCCCCATGTCCGGAATGTAAGCCCGCACCTAGG
This sequence comes from Calotriton arnoldi, assembly GCA_963921515.1. Lineage (NCBI taxonomy): Eukaryota > Metazoa > Chordata > Amphibia > Caudata > Salamandridae > Calotriton > Calotriton arnoldi. The sequence goes on from CAWUFW010008662.1 coordinate 756,975, forward strand.
CCCGCCCATCCGCCACATCGAACATACCACCAGCACGACAACCTTCCCATTCGAAACACTGACTGGGGGTGGCGAGCAGTGAACAATCATGTGTAGCCTACCCACGCGTACATGTGGGCCCTCCATGATCCATGTCACCTGCGGCAAAGTCATGACATGCGCAATGAGGGAAGTGAGGAGAGCTGTCCGCCCACGCACAGAAGGTGCATCAGCTCCACAGACCCAGCAGCGAGTCCAGCAGGGGTCACATGTGCAGGGGCAGCTGTGCCTGGTGTGAAGGCACATGCATATAGACAGCACATCGACCAATGTGTAGTCTGCCCACATCTACAGTCCATCATCATGCGGACATAGGAATTGAACACAGGGCAACACATCTTAGTGGGTGCACCCACCGTGACCAACAATGCGCAATCATCGACGTACCCGCCCTGTGCATGGCCCCCCACCCAACGGAGGCACATCCAGTGCCACCATCCCACACACACAAGCCTTCCACGGAACATGCTGTGTCCAATGGTCAGTACAGAGTCAGCGCCCATCTGGTGGATCCTGAACAGGAGACACATGCACACACATGCCAGCTCCCACTATGTACGTCTGCCACCTGGCACGTGCAATGTAACCTCTCACCTGTGACGTGTGACTGCAAGCACACAGCCGTCTTGGCATGGGGCTGTCAATGTGGACACCTGTCAATGTTTCGGGAGGTGTGATCCGTACAGTGCTGTACATAGGGTGCAGTGCTGACACCTACTACTGTCTCATATCCCCTCGTGCCACAGGTCCCACTTGTTTTGGCCGCTCAGCCTGTGCCCACATCGTCGTCGTCGTGTGCCATACTCATCCAGCCTCGGAAGCAGTTCCATGCTCAGCAGACATTCATGTTGCCGTGGCGTTGCCGCTTGACGAATATGCAGTCAGTCCCCATCAGCACGCCCGCAAGTCATTGGGGCCTCGATCCCCATGTGCATGCACATGGCAGTGGTCTGTATCACTAGCCATTGCCATTGTTGGGAGACCTGTGTAAGTGTATTGTGGCCGTGCCGTCCCAGCTTGACAGCTGGGCTGTGGCTCATGTGCTTGCTCAGTCATGTCAGTGATGTGTATGCGAAATTGCTATGTGTTGTGTTGCTTTGACATGTGTCCACTGCCATATTCCCTAGGCGGAGACCGAACATTGACCGCCCATACCAATTGCTGGCGGACATGGACGATACAGAGGTCATTAGGAAGTTTCGGCTGGACAGGCCAACCCTGCATCGACTGTGTGCCATGTTAGAACCCCATCTCCGTCCCCGCAGGGTGTATCCGACAGCTGTCACCCCCACGGCTAAGGTGATGGCCGCCATGCATTTCTTCGCCACTGGGTCATTCCAGCACACAGTGGGCAGTGGAGGAGGGATGTCCCAGCCCATGTTCAGCAAGGTGCTGAGGGATGTACTGGCAGCCATGATGCTGTACCGAAACAGGTACATCCGCTTCCCCAGGGCTCGTGAATTGGCGGCAGTGAAGGGTGCATTCTATGCCCTTGGCAGAATCCCACACGTCGTTGGAGCCATAGACTGCACACATGTTGGCCTTGTTCCACCACAGGCCACTGAGCACCTGTACCGCAACAGGAAGCACACGCACTCCCTGAATGTGCAAGTGGTGTGCCTTGCGGACATGGTGATCACCCACGTGTGTGCAAAGTTCCCAGGCTCGGCCCATGACGCACACATAATGCGCAACAGCATCTTGCCACGACTGATGTCCAATCTGCAACAGGATCGTGGCTGTATTGTCGGTGAGTATGTGGAGTGGTGTAGCGTGCTGGTTGTGCGATGCTGTCCCCTGTCCAGTTGGAATAGCAACGGTTCTCTGTGTCCCTCACACCCAGGTGACTCTGCGTACCCGAATGGGGCATGGCTGCTCAGTCCATTGAGGAATCCTCGCACCCCAGCAGACGATCGCTACAATGAGGCACATGGGAGGACCAGACGTGTGGTCGAGCGTACCTTTGGCCTCCTCAAGTCCAGGTTCAGGTGCCTGGACCGCACCGGGGTGCGCTGGCGTACTCCCCACAGAAGGTGTGCCAGATAGTGGTGGCGTGCTGCATGCTGCACAATCTGGCCATTCGGAAGCAGATCCCCTCATCGTGGATGACGGAGATCAACCAGGGCCCCAGCCCGCAGACCAGGACAGCTCGAGTGAGGAGGACAGCGGAGAGGAGGAAGCTGGTAATGTGCGGCAGCAGCTCATCGCCCACTACTTCACTTGACGGTGAGTGTCCATGTACGACGGCTGATGTGGCTGTATCTGTGCAGGTGTGTGTGTGCTGTGTCAGGGTGGCCGCTTGTTCACTGCGTGCTGTGTGTCAACGCTCCATGGCCAGGGTAGTATGCCACTGTTGGTGGCTGTGGCATTGTGCCCTATTGCTCTGTGCGATGTGTGTACATTGCTTGTAGTTGTTGACATGTACTGTGTGATGGGTGTGTGACACACTCATTGAATGTGCTCCTAGTTCTGTCTCCCACCCCTAGGTCCCTACAGGCCCTCCGGTTCCATTGCCATGCCACGCATCAGGTGCCTTTCCGCCCAAGGTGGCCGTTGTATTCCGTACAAATAAAACACAGGGCACAAACAGCAGTTTGTGTAAGAGGTGCATTTATTTCAAACTGTGACATGTGATTGTGTGTAAGGTGATGACAAAAGTGGTGCGTGCAGTGACAATGAGCTGTCGGTCATGGCTGCGTGATGCTCAGGGTGTACCCACTGGTTCTATGTCCATAGTCCAACACACACATGCCATCCAGATGGCTGTGTGGAGTGGGATCGTAGTCCAAGTCAATGCAGTGGGTGGTCAAGGAAGGCTGGCTGGCTGCCTCACTTGCGTCTGGAGCGTGCGAAGTCCTCCCGGGAGATCTGTTTCCACTTCGGACGGCCCCTTCCACGCTTTGCAGGGGGTGCCTGCTTGCGACATGCTGGTGGTTGAGGTGTGCTCACTGGCTGTGGACGCAGGGGAACTGGACACTGCTGCTCGACCCTGCGCCCTGGCAGGTGGTGGCGGAGGGGGAGCTGCTGTCCCTGGCTGTGACCTCACCGCCACCACCAGCTGGCCCATGAGGTCCACGAGTTGGCCCATACGGGCGTCCATGGACCTCAGCACCCCCAGCACCTCACGCGTGTCTGTAGCTGACCTGGCCCATTGTCCTTGGGCCTCTTCATAGGCCCCAAGGACTCTGGCCATTTGAGGCAGGGCATGGCTCCCAGGGAGGCTGGCGTTTCCCTGACCCTGCTCCTCCTACCAGTCCTGCTGCCACCGGCCTGCCCACTAGCCACATTGCTCACCACGGTCCTCGCTGTGGCTCCCAGGGTGGATCCAGTCGGCCGGGCCACCACCTGCGCTGGGGCTGGTGCCAGCGAAGACGTGGTGGTGGTGGCGGCGGTGGTGGTCGGTGCGGCGATGGTGGCGGTTGCGGCAGTGGTAGTGGCCGCAATGACCGTGGGTGTGGCCGCAATGACCGTGGGTGTGGCCGCAATGACCGTGGGTGTGGCCGCTACGACAGTGGCAGCAGGGGGCTGGGAATGTTCAGCAGCCCTGGATGATGGGTTGGTGGGTAGGAGGGGTCCTGGGAGCGGCTGGGCCCTGCCACACCAGATGGGCCTGCTTGGTGGTCCGTGTCCGAAGAGGAGGACAGATCCTCCACATCCGTGTGTCCTCGTTGGGGGCTTGTAGGCTGGCTGTGCTGGCTGCTGTCTCCATCCCCAGCATCCAGCAGTTCGTCACCTGTGGAGAGAATGAGATTTGTTATTGTGTTGCACCTGGCGAAGTATGTATTTGTCGTCTGACATTAACAGTTCGTGCAATCTCGTACATGGGTTTCCCGGAGGCGTGTGTGTGGCTGTACCATTTGTAGTTGTGTGTGCTTGGCAATGGGACTGTGTGCTGTGCACATGTGGCATGGGACGGATTGGCCATGCCGATGGGTGTGTTGCTGTGCCCCTACTTATTGTGACTCTGGTGTATGCGGGCTCCTGGCCCATCCTGGGTCTGGTTTGTACTTTGCTTTTGGTGTTCAAATGGGACGCTTAGGAACGCATATGGCAACATGGGGGCCATGCCCCAGATTCGCATTTGGGAGGGAATATGCTTTTGGGGTTCAAATGGGACGCTTAGGAACGCATATGGCAACATGGGGGCCATGCCCCAGATTCGCATTTGGGAGGGAATATGCTTTTGGGGTACATGCTGTGAGCCATGGGTGCCGAACGTGACATGTGTTGTGGCAGCATGACAGTGCATGGTCTGAGGTGTGTGCATGCCTGACATGGCCTGCATATTTGCTGTCTGTTGTGATTACTGGACATGGCATTGGACGCATCGTTATGAGTGAGTGATGGTTGTGTGCCAGCCAACGTATTGCAGTTGTCCCATCTCCTTGGTGTGCGTGCTGCCCTGTGCCATGTGCATCACTGCAGTGCTCGTGGGGGTGTGGCCCATGTTGTGTGTTGTTGCTCACAGTGTGTCGTGCGCTTCATTGACTTCTGGCACATGGTTGGTCATGGGCATGTATCTTAGCGTGACTGCTGTATGTGTGGCAGCTGTGCGGATGACATGCCTTTCATGAGACTGGGGCTGACGGATGGGATGGATGGTATGTTGTATGTGCATGGTGTGTCTGTGTGTTTGATGGGTTCAGTGGTGTTCGTGTGCATTTATGTTGTTCCGCTCTGTTGCGTCTAGTGTTGTTTGTCTTACATAGGCGTAGTTGTGGGGTGTGTGGTTGACAGGCAGTAGGGGCTACATGGACAGGACTTCAATGGTGTTTCGGTTGTGTGTGATGAGTTGCACAGTGGCTGCCGTGTGGTACTATATTCAGTGTGGCTTGTGCATGCAGACGTGGCTCCTTGGGTGTTGCTGTGTCTGTGATGGGTCATGTGAGGTGTGAGTCTGTGGTTCATGTCCGTGTGCACATTGTTCACTTGTTCGTGACGGTGGGCGGTGCTGCGTGTTCGTCTGCTACGTGACATGTCCCATGTGTTGGTCGTGTTACGGTCCTCATGCCTCCAGTAATCCAGCCCTGTCCAGTTTCCCACCTGCAGGTTGTTCGGGCGTGCACTGTACTGGATGCCACATGGTTCTAAGCGGGGGTGCTCCATGTTGCAGGTCTGTGGGGGTGGGGGGTGTTGTGGGTCGTGGTGGTGGCTGGACACCCACTGACACCGATTGCTGTGGACCGTGATGTCTACCTTTCGGCTGTCGTTGTGCACTGCGGTGGCTGACACGTGGCTGTGGGGTGTGGGGGATGCTCCTCCTTGCTGTGCTGTGGGACTAGGGGCCTGGTGTGTGTTGTACTTGGGCTGTCCACCCTCCCACCCACTGCACTTTGTGTTCCTGCCACTTACCTGTTACTTGTCGGTTAGTGCAGCTGTGGCGGACACATGGGTGTGGTGGGTGCTCGTTGTGGCGCTTCTGGCATATTTGGGGACCTGTTGGTGGTTACGTGGCTGGCTGAGTGTACACATGTCCCCACGCATCTTACAGTTGTTCTGTTTGGGCTGTGTGTGGTGGTGTCTGTTGCATGTGTGTGTGATGTGTTGTGTATTGTGTGCTGGACATGGGGGTGTTTGTCCCTGGGAGCTGTGGCATGGTGGTAGTGCATGTGAGTACATAGCGATGTGCTGGTATACATTAGTTTGTACTTACCAGCCTCCACTCCCCTGCTAATCCGGCGAGGATCTCGGGATGTATGATGACTCGCACCTTCTCCTCCCACGCTTTGAAGGTCTTGAAGAGCGCGGGATTCCTCCGCCAGTGACGGCTGCCAGCTCTCTGTTCTTGGTCTCCTTCTTCTTGACCAGGCTCTTGACGTCATTCCACCGTTTGTTTATTTCGACTCTGTTCCTGGGCAGGGTCCCGACTGCATTGACCTGGTCTACGATCCGGTTCCACATTCTGTTTCTGGTGGCTAGTGGTGTGTGCTGGACCATGTTCCCATAGATTTGTGGGTGCACCTTGATGATCTCGCCGACCATGACCGTCAGCTCAATGGGCGTGAACTTGGGCATTCTTTGTGGTGCCATGGTGTTTGTGGTGCTGGTGCGGTGTGTGTTGTGTAATGTGCAGGGGGTTTGTGGTGCCGGTGTTTGGTGGTGGTGGTGGTGGTGGTTGTGATGTGTGCGTTTCTGTGGTGTGCTGCTGTCCTTGCTGTGTCACTGTGTCCTCTCCTCTCCTCTCCAGTTTGCAATGTTGCAAGGGGTTGTGGTCTGTGGGAGTGCTGCTTTTGTACTTACCTATGTGGGTGTGTCCTCATGGTCTGTTGTTTTCAGGTGTGTTGTGTCTGGTGTTCTGGCCTTTGTAGTTTTTGTTTGTCCAGGGGGTGTTTTCGGATGTGTACTGTGCTTGTGTATTTGTGCGTGCCTTGCTGTGTGGACTTGTTGGCCATGTTGTGTGCGATTGTTTTTGTCAGCGGATGGTTTCTGTGCAGGGACGTGGGCGCCATGGCTTCTGCCGTGTCGATTCTCATCGGCGTTGTTTGCGCTGGCGGGCGGTATATTTGTAGTTTTCCCGCGCTCATGGCGGTGCGATCGTAATCTCACGTGCGGTGTGTCGGCCGTGAGGGCGGGCGGTTTTGTGTTGTCGTGCGTGTTTCCGTCCGTGGCGGGCGGTTTGACTCCGACTCGGACGATGGCGGGCGGTATTTTGTGTGATTTTTCCGCCGATGGCGGTTTTCGGTTTGTGTAATCGTAATGGCGTGGTCGGTGTTCAGACGGTGTGTGCGGGCGGATTTTTGCCGCTTCCATGCCTGGCGGATTTTTTTACGCCGGGTATCGTAATGGGCCCCATAGTGTTTTGAAGGGGAAAAGTCTAAATTAATGTTAGCATCAACCTAAAGTTAATATATCATCAAAAGCTATTTTTACTGTATTGGATTAAGCTGTTCCATTAGTAAATAAGCTTTAGGCTGCTTGCTATCCCTGCCTGTGATGAGGTGTGAAATTCCTTCCCAAAGCCACACAATGAACCACTTTAAGTGGCAGGTTGACCTGAATGGGCAGGAATAGCCCTCTGAGTTCAGCAGGCTATTTAGGGTGGGTACTGCTGCCCGTCCTGTAAGCACAGGATCCATTTGAAGACACTTCACTGCGTGGCAAACACCAGCACACTTCCAACGCCGGTTTATGCCATGCGGTGATTGATATAAATATACTTTTTTATACGGGGTGCCTCCTGGGTCCCTGCTGTCCTTCCCACCCTGCCCCCAGGCATTTTGGCATCTCCAATTGTGGTGCTGTTTAATTAGGAGCTGCAAGGCCAGTTGTGAAATGTCCGTCTACAAAAAAAATGTGGCACAAAAATCCTACATGACAGGCCTATCTAAGGCACATGTTAAACCTTTGAGCACTTGAAAGAGATCAAACAGGCCCAGATCACAATTCGTGTGAATCCTCTGTCTGTGGGGCCGATTCCAATCTCGGCCGGCAGGGCACCGAATCGGATTCGGCTTAACCGGATCCGATTCGGAGCCCTCTTTCCCGACCGATTCGAACGTGCGTCCGGGCGAGCGAGTACGATGCGAGCGCACGCGAAATCGCCGACCGACTCGTTCGCGGGTCCGAACCGCTCCGACCGACTCGCACGGACACGACTCGCACCACGCAATGGAGACGTTCCCCGGCCGGGCAAGTACGATGCGCGCCTCGAGCAGTCCGACCGACTCACGCCGTCCGGCTCCAAAGGGCAGTCGGAGCCGGACTTTGGGGGTCCGTGTCGGACCCCCCTGTACGTGTAGCCACGCGAGTCGCTCACAGGGGGGACCCATGGGTCCCCCCTACCTGTGCATGTACGGCGCGAGTCGCATCGACGCGTACCCGCTGTAGGGGGCGCCCTTGTTCACCTCGCACCCATTGAGTCAATGGGAGCCCGCGTACGCGTTGTACGACCGGCTCCCATTGACTTCAATGGGAGTCCGACCGAATCGAGTCCGATTGCATTCGTACGCATCGTACTCGTTCGGTCGAGCTGCTAGAGTCCGATTCGGTCGGAAATCTCTCCGGGTCCGGCTCGGTCGGAGTGATTTCCGGCCTGAATCGGAATCGGCCCCTAAGTCTCACTATACTTCTGTCTCATTTTATGTTTTGGGTTCAGGGCCTGCTTCAAACTGGAATTTAGTGTTAGATGTGGGAGGAACCAGTAATTTCCATAGTACACTCCCCTACACACCTGCAGCTCTCAGAGACCAGGTTTGGAGCTGCTCAAGACTTTGGCCTTTTTGGATTTGCCATGACACTTTGCAGTTTGCACCTGTTTAAAGTAAGACACCAGGAACAACAAAAAAATGTAGGTAGGCCAGGCCAGGGAACATTCACTCTATTGGTTAGAGAGGGACTATGAATGTCTTAAGGTGTACCCCACCCACAGGCTGGAGAGCCTTCACATAGCCTTCTGCAGTACACTGCTTGACTTTTGAAAGGATACGAAGTGGGCTGAAGCCTGCTGCAATTAGCATCTGTGTATTGTGAGAAGGTTGTGAGGGGGTTGGCCCCCCTTCCTCTTGGCATCCAAGGATAAAAAGAGCATTTAGGGAGATCCCCTGGTTTGCGTCAGGAATATAAAAAAGCTAAAGAGGAAATTCCTGTGAAGAATCCCAGTGGCAACTGGACTGGGTCTAGACTTTGTTGTTAGCATCTGCATGACACCCTGAGTGTCTCTAAGTGCCTTTCCCTGATGTCATGGAAGTGTACTCTTGTGGATGTTTGGGTGATAGAATTGAAACGTAGTTTTACCTGAATCACTGACAAAATATCGACTACCACAATATCGAGGTACAAAAATATTGTGACAAAAATATCGAAGTCAAGAATATCGACATCCTATCGAGAACATGGTAAGTACAAAAATATAGAGAAAAAATATCGTTGTCAAAAATATCGTTGTTAAAAATATCGTTTTTTTATGTTAAAAAATAATGTAAAATAAAGTAAATAATACATATAATTAAAAAAATAGTTAAAAATATTTTAAAATGTTTAAAAATGATAACTAATACATATAATGTAAAAATAAATTAAACATATACATATAAAATATAATATATATACTTACTTAATATTCATAAATAATTACTTTAATAACTTATAAATTGTTAAAAAACATTTTATAAATTGTAAATACATATATACACATACAACAATAATATAAGTAAAAATATAAAAAATATATGTAACAAATTAAAAATGTACAATATTTTTAATCTTTTTTAAACTAAATTATACACTACATTAACTAAAACAGTAGAGAAAATATTGGATAGCGGAGGGATTAAAATTACTATTCCAACTCCAGAGAGTGCAACAGTAGGGAAAGTGTTGGATAGCGTAGGGGTAAAAATTACTATTCTCACTCCAGTGAGTGCAACAGTAGGGAAAGTGTTGGATAGCGTAGGGGTATAAATTACTATTCCGACTCCAGAGAGTGCAACAGTAGGGAAAATGTTGGATAGGGTAGGGGTAAAAATTACTATTCCCACTCCAGAGAGTGTAACAGTAGGGAAAGTGTTGGTTAGAGAAGGGGTAAAAATTACTATTCCCACTCCAGGGAGTGCAACAGTAGGAAAAGTGTTGGATAGCGTAAGGGTTAAAATTACTATTCCCACTCCAGAGAGTGCAACAGTAGTGAAAGTGTTGGATAGCTTAGGGGTTAAAATTACTATTCCAACTCCAGAGAGTGCAACAGTAGGGAAAGTGTTGGATAGCAAAGGGGTTAAAATTACTATTCCCACTCCAGTGAGTGCAACAGTAGGGAAAGTGTTGGATAGCGCTCCAATCAGTGCAACAGTAGGGAAAGTGTTGGATAGCGTAGGGGTTAAAATTACTATTCCCACTCCAGAGAGTGCAACAGTAGGGAAAGTGTTGGATAGCGTAGGGGTAAAAATTACTATTCCCACTCCAGTTAGTGCAACAGTTTGGAAAGTGTTGGATGCCATAGGGGTAAAAATTACTATTCCCACTCCAGAGAGTGCAACAGTAGGGAAAGTGTTGGATAGCGTAGGGGTTAAAATTACTATTCCAACTCCAGAGAGTGCAACAGTAGGGAAAGTGTTGGATAGCGAAGTGGAAAAATTACTATTCCCACTCCAGAGAGTGCAAAAGTAGGGAAAGTGTTGGATAGCGTAGGGGTAAAAATTACTATTCCCACTCCAGAGAGTGCAACAGTAGGGAAAGTGTTGAATAGCGTAGGGGTAAAAATTACTATTCCAACTCCAGAGAGCAACAGTAGGGAAAGTGTTGGATACCGTAGGGGGTAACAATTACTATTCCCACTCCAGAGAGTATAAGGAAAGTGTTGCATAGCAGAGGGTTAAAACTAACATGCTTATCAATTAAATAATTTTTTTAATGAAATAACGAATTAATTAACAATAAAGTAATTATGAATACCAATAAATTAAAATTAATAATTACTTTAATAACATTAAATTACTTCCCACCCTATTCCCCTATAAACCCACAACCCGCTCCTAAAATACATTAACACAATTAATATAATAAACAATTAATCAATTGATAAAAATTAATTACCAATTATTAATTATTTAACAATAAATTAATTATCAATACCAATAAATAAAAATTAATACTTACTTAATTATAATAAATGACTTCACACCCTATTCCCCTATAAACACACAACCCGCTCCTAAACTAAATTAACACAATTAATATATTTATCAATTAATCAATTACTAAAAATTAATTACCAATTAATAATTAATAAACAATACATTAATTATCAATACCAAAAATAAAAATTAATAATTAATTTATTATAATTAATTTACTTCCCACCCTATTCCCCTATAAACCCACAACCCGCTCTGAAAAAAATTAACACAATTAATATAATTATCAATTAATCAATTAATAAAAATGAATTACCAATTAATAATTAATTAATAATAAATTAATTATCAATTCCAAGAAATAAAAATGAATAATTACTTAATTATAATAAATTACTTCCCAACCTATTCCCTATAAACCCACAACCCGCTCCTAAACTAAAAATAACACAATTAATATAGTTATCAATTAATCAATTAATCCAACTTAATTACCAATTAACAATTAATTAACAATAAATTAATTATCAATACCAAAAAATAAAAATTAATAATTACTTTATTATAATTAAATTACTTCCCACCCTATTCCCTATAAACCCACAACCCGCTACGGTACTAAAACGCAAAATTTACTTTAAAAAAATTACTAACTTCTAAAAATTTAATACATATAGTGGAGCACATACATATAAAATACATACTAAAATACATAACACTAATATAAACATCGATATTATTAACAACAATATTTTTGCTAACGATATTACTAACTTCGATATTAACAAAAACGATATTACTTACCTTCAGGTCGATATTCTGGTCACCGATATTCTTGATGTCGATATTCTGTCCCTCCGATATTTACAACTCGATATTTCTGTAAGTTGAAAAAAAAAACCTCGATATTATGTCTGTGCACCGTTTTACCTCTTACTCGTATTTTACCTCATATTATGTTAGCATTTATATGGCTAAATACATTATATTTACGTATCGTGTGTAATATGTAATGAGTTGATACAGATGTCGCGTCAGTTAGGTTGACATCTGTGCCGCCATTTTAAGTTAGAAAGACGCCATGTTCTAATGCAATCGAAACTGTTACTCGCATATTCGAAACTGTATTTTGCTTATTTACGAGAAATGGTTCTTGGTAAGTTTCGTTTCTTCAATGCCCATGTTAGCTCGTTAGCGCATGCCTTTCTTCTGAGATCGAGGTCTTCTCCCACCTATCTAGAGGGGAGGATAGGCCAGACAACCTTGAAATGTAGATAGCTTGTACCAGGCTGCAGAGTCGAGACTTATGTTCTGTACCCCCATTGTATTACGACACCTGCCAGTAGTTTTCCATGGTAGGCGGGTCTTTGTAGGCTCCGCAACATACATAATGTAACTTTATGCTTGTAACAGTCAGTCCCTTGTCAGCCATCATAGGAGGCTGGTCTGATTGGACTCCACTGCAGTGAATAAACTACATTGTTTGTATTCTCTACTGCGTCATCGACTCTTCATTTTTGGAAGGCTAGAGGAGGTCGAGATTGGCCCGGGTGGCCCTAATCGGGTCACTTCCTTCAGTTGGCGCCCTAACAGGGACCCCACAGAGGTGAACGTCTCACCCGTAGTCGGGTTGTAGAGGTCGGGGTTGTGTCCAGTCGGATAGGTGGATCGGGGATCCCCACACGATCGAGCCTGGTTCTCGCAGCTGCCCCGCCTGTCTGATCGGGCGGCTCCTCATCTAGTGGTCACCTTGGCTGGGGTCCTAAAAAGGCGAAACCCTTGGATCTGACCATTTGGTCCGAAGTGTCGGCAGTGGAGAATAGTCTTGTTTGACCTGTGTGCACCGGGTGAATTCATTTTGAATTCTTGGTAAGTGCGGCGCCATTTTGGTTAACTTGGTGGGTCTGTGGACCCTTGTGATACAGAGCGTTTGTCGAACGTTCTGCCAGGCCACTGGTTGAATTTGGTTTATTCTTGAAAAGGTCTGGGGCTAGAGCCTATCTTGTCTTGGTGCGGTCTGAGGACTGACTTGTTTTGATACAGCCTGCGGACTGTTTTTGAGAGCTCTTTGTTCGTGCGAGTTTCGTTGTGTGTGTGTGTGTTGATTGAGTAAATACGTGGATGTGTCTGATGTCAGGATGTCTTGCTGGAGTAAAGTGTGGTGTTTGGGGTGCCGATGCTGCTCTGCGGAACATCGCTTGGAGGAGCGGCAGCCTGCACCCTCAGAAGATACTCCGAGTTTTGATATGTATGAGAAGCATGATAGTGGCCCTATTATGTTTTGTACATTGTGGAACAAGTGTACGAGGGACAATACTGAGCTTCAGTGGCCACGGGATGGTACCTTTGATGAAAAAAATTGAATTACTTACAGGATAAATTATTTGCTAGGCGAAGTTGGCAGCCGATGTTTGATAATTTACAGGTACGGCAGAAAGAAGCTAAGCAGAGGCGTATACATGCTGAAAAGGAGTCTAGGAAGAAGGCAATGCAAACGGTGGTGCAGAAAGCGGTAGCTTATGATAAGGAGAGAACAGAGAAGGGTATTGAGTGTGCAGATAGGAAGTTTCGGTTATAGTGTGATAGGTCCTATGTTGTTCGAGAGGAAGAGGATCTTTTCGTGGAGGATTTGTTGGAAACCCGCCCCCCACCTCCTTATGCCCCACAAAGAATATATCCTGTTGTTCCGCTGTCTCAGGCTGTCACTGTTCCCTCGTCTTCCCCTGACCCCTCTGCAGCCTCAACAGCCTCGGCTCCAGCCGTATCTGTTTCTCCCCCGGTGTCGCAAATTACGAGTACAGTGACTGCGGGCACCCCCATAGTGTCAGTTGCTTCTGTTTCCGTTTCTCCTCCCTCTCTTACACCTACTACACAGCCATTGTTGACACTGTCACCTGCATCGGCATCTGTTGCGTTCCCGCTGACTATGTCACCCACGGTATTGAGTAGTGTTGGGACGCCAGTGCGAGGGTCGGATGGAGGGTATTGGGCAGAGGCACAGGAGCAACTAGAGCGGGCAATGATTTGATCTGATGTGAGTGAAGCAGAGAAAAGGATGGTTGCAATTCAGACAGCACAGTGGGCTCAGAATGTGATTTATGGTTTGGAGGATATAAGGAGTGTGATGAAAGATTTTGATCCATTTGTGCAACAACATGCTCTTCAGCATATGTCGAATACATTGATTGGTTTGTGGGAACAGTGTATCGGAGGTAAAGCTCGCAAATTGTTTATGATATTCGGGATCGTGCATATTCTGCTGGTAGGGCTCCTACGGAAGTTCATAGTAACATTGGGACATTACTTAGTTATCGGGCAAAATTATATCATAGCACTCCGATTCCAGTATCCCAGTTCCCAATGCGGGAAGTACATCCCATTTACCACCCTGAAATTCCAGAGCAGCGTAATGCAGCAAATGTCGTTACTCAGCAGAGAGTAGAGGCTCGCTTCCAGGAGCAGTGGGTTTATACCCCGTGGAAAAGAAGTGAGGTACTTGCTCTTAAAAGTCAGTTACAGGGTGAGGGACCAGTCCAGATTCCTGTAGATCAGCGTGGTCCTTATGTCACAGCCGACCTACATGGTTCGACGCAAAAAATGTTGGTGGATACAGGTGCAATGAATAGCTCTGTTTCTCATACACTGGTCCCTGGGGCCGCCCTGTCTGGCCGCAAATAATGTCTCGGTAGGTTTTTCAGGCGTAAGGGTTGTGAGCCCCATTTCCAAAGCTTTAGCTTTGATGTAGGTCCTTTTACGGTGGATTCTCCGTTTCTGTTGACATCAAATTGTATTGTATTGTATTGTAATTGCATTTGTATAGCGCTTACTACCCCTGACGAGGCGTCGAAGTGCTTTTCGGCGAGTAGCACGCTGCTCCGGGACTCATAGAGGATTAGTGTTGAAATAGTATAGTGAAACATGCAAGTACATTTTAAGTGGTGGATATGTTAGTCAGTTATTTGGATTCGGAAGGATAGCAGAAGGATAGAAGAGGAAAAAAGGTTTACATTCATATAGCGCCTGTTACCCCTGATGGGGTGTTGAAGCGCTTTTCTGGCGAGTAGCAGGCTACTCCGGAACCCATAAAGGATTAGTGTTGAAAATTAGTATAGTGAAATATGAAGTAATTTGAGTGGTGGATATGTTAGTCAGTTATTTGGATTGAGAAGGGTTGGGGAGGGGTAAAAAAGGGAAAAAGGTTTGCATTTATTTAGCGTTTGTAACCCTGATGAGGTGTTGAAATGCTTTGTTGGCGAGTAGCACGCTACTCTGGAACCCATACAGGATTAGTGGTGAATTAGTATAGTGGAATATGGAAATAGAGAAGTAAACATGTTAGTCTGTTATTTTGATTGAAAGGGATAGTGGAGGGATAGAAGAGTGAAGGATTTCTTTTTTAGGTCATAGCAACAGGAGGAGGCTTTTGGATGAGTAAAAAGGGTTTTGGAGGGAAGAGTCAGAGGGAATTGTTTAGAAAGGTTTGTTTTGGGGGATCGGTATAGCAAAAGAGGTGTCAGATGATGCAAGGAGGGGTAGAGTAGGAGAGAGTCAAGAAAGGGTTATTTTGGGGAACATAGTAGTGGTATGGGGTTTGGGATAAATGAGAGAGTGGGTGTAGAGGATATAATGATAGATGTATAGGGTGAGAGATAGGGTAGTGCATTGGAAAGAGTAGTAGAAAGAAGTTTGAGATGAGTCAGAAAGTTGGGCTAGAAGATATATTGAGAGAAGTATAGGCTGAGAAATAGGGTAGTGCATTGGAAATGCTAAATTAGAAGAAAGTGATAAATATATAGATCCATAAGTACACTGAAAGTATATAGATGCATAAAGGAGGTAAGTATACGCAGATTAAAGATATTGTTAGAGGTACAGGATGAGAAATAGGGTAGTGCATTGGATATGCTTTTTCAGGAGAAAAGTAACAGACACACAGATCCAAGTACATGGAGGTACATAGATGCACAATGGAAGCAAGTACATGTAGACCAAAGATGATTTTTTTTTTTTTATAACAACATAATTATTCTACATGTTTATACAAAGCAAAACATAAAGATAGGTACATATCTATAGTGAAAATAAATGCTTATATACAGAGGGACACATACATAGGGTGGGTATTAATGAATGGGAAAATGGTCAGCATTTCTGGCCCAGGTCCCGACCAGTCTCGAACAGGCTCAAGCTATAGCTATTCTCCTGGCCACTACGTCTCGCCTTCACTTTATGATGAAAGAGAAGGGGCCAATCTACAGCGCAAACGTATTCTACTATGTTAACATAAATGACTTATGCTTTGTATTGCTAGTTTAAAATTAAAATAATTTTTGGTTTAGCATTTACACTTTCAAACAGGTGACTTTTAAAATTCACTGTTTGTGGAAGAAAGACTTATTGTGGACAACACTAATATTTACACTGGCCTACGGGGAAGCCTATTGCTTATCAATGCTTTGCTTTCTGGGCTCTCCATCTTCTCACATTTTTCCCTTCCCTGGTGAATAGCTTAATTGCCATTATGATTGGATGACTTAAACTTGTCCATTGTTTATATTCAGGAAACAACTTTTTTCTTTTGCTTTTCGCACACCATAAAACTATGTGTTTTTCTTGCTCTCTCCCAAGTGTGCTGCTTCCCCTCCCCACATGACAGCCCCCTTGCGCTCTTCATGTTCCTTATCCTAGCTCAACACTAGCTTACCCCTTACTGTCTCACTCAACGTTTTTCCATTTTCCTCTGAGCTCCTCTATTGCCCTACCACTCCATGCTTCTCCATGTCGCTCAGCAGCATTCAGTTGCTTTCCCACTCCTCTGCTGCTCAATTCTCCTGTCATTATTTTAGTTTTGTTTACGTGTTTAGTAATTGTGGTGAAAATGTATTAGGATTAGATTTATTAACAAAGCTATGTGCTACTATTTATTGTCCCCCAGATGGTGTTTATATGACCTTCGGACCTAATGTAGATGGCGCGAGACAGTGTTTTGCAAAGGACGCACCACTTCCTGTTGAGTTTCGGGATGTCCCATCTTCACTGTGGGCGACAGGGGACACTGATGTTGGGTTGCTACAGATACCACCTGTTTCTATCAAGATTAAGGATAATACTGTGCTTCCTCGTATTCCCCAATACAAAATATCGCAAGCATGGGAACAGGCTTTGATGCGAATTATACAGTATTTGATTAAGTTGGGGGTGGTGGAGGAGACATTAGTGAATGTGTGTAATAGCCCTATTCTTCCTATCCTTAAAAGGCTCCCGTGGATTCCCTGATGCACACTCTGATGTTTGCCGATTTGTAATTGATTTAAGGGAGGTTAATAAAATAGTTGTTCCTCAGTTTCCGGTGGTTCCCGATATAACAGTCCTTCTCACAATGATCCCTTCCTCTGCAAACTATTTCTCCGTGATCGATTTGAAGAATGCTATCTTTAGCATTCCTTTCCACCCTGATAGCCGCTATCTATTTGGTTTTGCTTTAGCTGGAAAAAGCTTCCAATTCTGTAGGGTTCCTCAGGGATATACAGAAAGTCCTAGTATTTATAGTCAAGCTTTGAAAGGTCAGTTGGACTCTCTCTCTCTCCCCGCAGGTAAGGTATTATTGCAATATGTGGATGACATTTTGATAGCCTCCGACACCAAAGAGGGTTGTCGAGATGCCACGGTAAAATTGTTAATGCATTTGGCTGAAAATGGACATAAAGTGTCCCTTTCTAAATTCCAATATTGTCAACAGCAGGTCACCTATCTAGGTCACCTGCTGTCGAAGGAGGGTCGGAGGCTAACACCTGAACGAGTTGATTCCATTGTTAAGATGCCCATCCCAAAGGGATGTGCGTGCGTTCATAGGCATCACCTCATATTGTCGGCACTGGATACCTGATTACTCTTTACTAATACAGCCTTTGCTTTACCTCACCACTAAAGATGTGCATGAACCCTTACCCTGGACGCATGAATGTCAGCATGCTTTTGAACAATTAAAGGTTGCGCTTTGCTATGCACCTGTGCTTGGCACGCCAGATTACAAGAAGCCCTTCGTGCTGTACATACACAAAGCGGCTGGGTGCGCACTCTCTGTGTTAACACAAGCCTTTGGAGGTAGTGTGCTTATTTTTCTGCTGCGCTTGACCCTGTCGCTAGAGCACTCCCGAGCTGTTTAAGAGCCGCCGCGGCTGCGGCGGTCTCTATCCGACAATCGGCAGGGTTTGTTCTCAGTCATGATCTCACAGTAATGGTACCACATGCTGTGGATGTACTTTTGAACAAAACAAAGACGCAGCACCTTACCAGTGCCCATCTGACTGGATATGAATTGACCTTGTTTGCACCTCATATTGTTATCAAAAGATGTGCCACACTGAACCCAGCCACGTTACTACCCCTCCCTTTGGAAGTAGAGGACAAGGATGTCCATAATTGTTTGTTTCGGACAGAGGAGGAGACGAAGGGACGGGTAGACCTCACTGATGTTCCCTTATCTGACCCACAAGGGGAACTATATGTTGATGGCTCTTGTTTTAAATTGTCAGATGGCACCATTACAGCAGCATATACTATTACCACGCTGCGCACTGTAGTTGAGACGTCACGTGTTCCTTATCAATCAGCACAGGCTGCGAAGCTGGTGGCCCTGTTGCGGGCCTGTGAGTTAAGCGAAGGGCTGACTGTCAATATTTATACTGACAGCCAGTATGCCTTCGGGGTGGCCCATAATTTTGGACGCCTCTGGGCAGAGAGAGGGTTCTTGAAATCGCATGGGACCAAAATCCAACACCGTCCGTTGATAGAAAGGCTTTTGACAGCTTTGACTCTTCCCAAACAATTGGCAATAATAAAATGTAGTGCCCACAAAGCAATTATTGATGATGTTGGAAAAGAAAACAAATTTGCAGATTAGACAGCTAAGGAGACAGCTGGATCAAAGATTAAAAAAATGTTTGTAGCGGGCCCAGCTAGGTGGGTGCCTGAGAATGGGATGTTTGAGGACACAGGAGCCAATGTAAAAGAGATTCAGAGTGAAGGGACAGTGGAGGAGTTGGCAGTGTGCCAGGAGAAGACAGGGCGTCTAGATGACGAGGGATGTTGGACTGATTTGTCTGAGAAACAGAGGTGGATGTTACCAAATGCATATGTACTCCCTGAGGTTACTATGGCACATGGCCCAGCTCATATTAGTGCTAAGGGCATTTGTAAACTGTTAGATCTGGTGTGAAACAATGACAATATCCCAAAGGATGCTACACACTTGGTGAAATATTGTATGATCTGTCTTAGACACAATCCTGGGAAGGGTATCCCTACACCTTCTGGTAATTTTGCACCTCCCTCTTTTCCTTTTGAGGTACTCCAAATAGACTATATAGAATTGCCACGGGTTAACAATTTGAAATGCGTGCTAGTGGTAGTTTGTGCTTTTAGCAAGTGGATTGAGGCTTACCCCACAAAAGAAAACACCGCCAAGGCAACGGCAAAGGCCCTTATTAAAGAATTCTTCCCCCGTTACGGCTTGCCCCACTTGATCTGGAGTGACAACGGCAGTCACTTCAATGCCAAATTGATCCAGCTGATATGCGATGGTTTGCATATTCGGCAAAAGTTTCATGCCGCCAATCACCCCCAGTCAGCAGGTTTAGTTGATAAGTACAATGGTACTCTCAAGTTAAAGTTGGCAAAGGTGAAAGAGAGTACTGTGTTGCAATGGCCAGATGCACTACCTCTTGCTTTACTGTCCACTAGAATGACTGCCCATTCCAGGACCAGATTATCTCCTTATGAGGTAGTTTTTGGTCGTCCAGCGAATGTGTGGGGTGTTCCTGGACCGAAAAGATTCTCAGATATAGAGTACCCTTTGTTGATTGACTATTTTTTATGAACTTACTAAAAGCTTAAGTTCTATTCATCAACAGATACACGAGGCGTTGCCTCCAGCACCTGAGGGGCCTGGGCACAAGATTCAGCCTGGTGACTACACACTGATTAGAAGCTTTCAGAGAAAGGACGGCTTGGAGCCAAGATGGAAGGGGCCTTATTTGGTCCTTATCGCCACAAGGACGGCGGTGAGAGTGGAAGGTCGGAAGAACTGGGTGCATGCCTCTCACTGTAAGAGAGTGCCTCTGCCCTACGACGCGTGGGTGAGAGAATGCATCGGAGATCACGAAACTGACAAGGTCCCGAAATTCCTTCCGTTCTCAGATGCTCAATTGGTTTGGACGCAAAAAGGATGACCCTAGTATGAAAGGTATGAGCACTAGATATGCTCCATTAGATTACCAAGGTCCACTCTATGCGCACCCCGGTTTCTATTTTCTGTCCAATGGCACCTATTCTAATATGTACAACGGTACAGAAGATGTAGCTTTGGGAATGGTGTTACCTCTTGGGGTACCTTGCAGGCATAGTAAACCAAAAATAAGATGGGTAAAAAGAACATTGACCAAGGAATTCTGCGAAGGAGTTACAGATTTGGAAGTTAATAATGATAGCAATGGTATTACCTTTGGGTACATCCTTTCTTCTATTATCACATTCGGTGGTACTGCTATGGCCAGAGGTGAACGTGCTAGAGAGTATTTTGGATGTAAATTACAAGTTTTATCCAATTCGACAGTGGCAGCTTTACGAGACATCGCCACTCAATTAGAAAGTATGCACATATACTCTGAACAAACAAGATATGCAGTAGATTTTATCCTAGCTAAGAATGGTGGAGCATGCGCTGTAATAGGAGATCAGTGTGTGGTCGGCATCACGAATATGGAGAAAAATATTACCCAACATATTTTGGAGAACGTTAAGGGCATGGAGAGCGGCAATTGGAGTTGGTCCCTATTTGGTGGTTGGGGCTGGATCTTAGAGAAAGTGATATATTTCATTGTTATTCTAATTTGCTGCTGTGTTCTGGTACAGTGTCTTCCTTTATGTTGTTCATATTGTGCCACCTATCTTGCACCCAAAAGAAGTTCGATTCATGACACAAATGCTAAAATAATGCTTCAACAAGAGCTTGACACCCTCATGCAGTTGGATGAGGGAGTTTTTGGATCAAGTACTTCCCTTGCCAATTCTGTTTCTGATGGTACTTGTGTTGCTGATGATTAATACAGAAATTATTTTTCAGTGAACATTATCACTATACGTGATACTATTTAGCCACATTATTATTTATCCAATAAAGTTTGCTCTTAGCTATTAGAATTGTAAAGGCCCTTACCTGATAGCGCAAATAAAGATGATTTAGCTAAAAATGCTGAAAGGAGGGTCTGATAGAATTGAAACATAGTTTTACCTCTTACTCGTATTTTACCTCATATTATGTTAGCATTTATATGGCTAAATACATTATATTTACGTATTGTGTGTAATATGTAATGAGTTGATACAGATGTCGCATCAGTTAGGTTGACATCTGTGCCGCCATTTTAAGTTAGAAAGACGCCATGTTCTAATGCAATCGAAACTGTTACTCGCATACTCGAAACTGTATTTTGCTCATTTACGAGAAATGGTTCTTGGTAAGTTTCATGTCTGCAATGCCCATGCTAGCTCGTTAGCGCATGCCTTTCTTCTGAGATCGAGGTCTTCTCTAGGCCTGGGCGGTAAATTCCGTACTGCTTGCGGAATTTGGGTAATTTCTCATTCTGCGGAGAACGCGGAATTGCCAAAAATTCCGCGATCCGCGCCTTTGCGGAATTTTTTGCTTGTTCGCGCTTTTAAAATGCGTGTTCGCGAGATATTTGCCCGCGAGCACGAAAACAACGTTCGCGAACAGGAAAAAAGCATCGCGAACGGGTGGAACAAGCAATTCCGCGTGTTCGCTGAACTTTTGCGGGCTCGCGGAGATTTTTTACCGTTTAGCGGAGCTTTGCGTAGCGCGACTAAGCAAATTCCGCCCACCCCTAGTCTTCTCCCACCTATCTAGAGGGAAGGATAGGCCAGACAACCTTGAAATGTAGATAGCTTGTACCAGGCTGCAGAGTCGAGACTTATGTTCTGTATCCCCATTGTATTACGACACCTGCCATTATTTTTCCATGGTAGGCGGGTCTTTGTAGGCTCTGCAACATACATAATGTAACTTTATGCTTGTAACAGTCAGTCCCTTGTCAGCCATCATAGGAAGCTGGTCTGATTGGACTCCACTGCAGTGAATAAACTAGATTGTTTGTATTCTCTACTGCGTCATCGACTCTTTATTTTTGGAAGGCTAGAGGAGGTCGAGATTGGCCCGGGTGGCCCTAATCGGGTTACTTCCTTCATGGGCACCAGAAGAAAGTCTGGAAACTTTGGAAAACGTTTCCTCCAGAGCTTCAGTGGGACCCACCAGAGAAATTTTCAAGCTGGTAGCGTCATAGAAATGGATTGAATTTCAGCTTTGTCCTGCATGGAGATCACTGCACTTCTGAAAAAATGAATAAGTCCCATTCTGGGTTGATACCTGGAAAATGTTTAGTGAGAAATCTCCAAAGCTCCAGAGCTCCAGCTGGACAAACAAGCTTTCAGGAATCAGGCATTTGGTTGCACTACAGCAGCTGCAGTTTCAGCAGGGTCCCGCACATGGAGAATTTTTCTTCTCAAAAAGTGACAGTCTTATTCTGCATTGGAGCTAAGAAGAAATTTCAACATTTTTCAAAAAGAATGTGGAAAAGTCCCTTTCTTAATTGGGTCTATTTCAAACTATTTGCCTTGCTGAGATTTACCAGGACCAATCAACTTGGTGTATCTCACCCGAGCTCCAGCGCAGTTGGCCTGAAATTGTACTTTGGTCCTGGTCAACCACAACTATTCACTTAAATCAGCGCTTTATTTTTCTTCTTTAATTCTTTCAAAATTTGTGTCACATGTTCCCATATTGGATTTTTGTCATTTTGGTCATATTTAACTCCTAATATTTTTCTCTTTATTATAAAATTGGTTGTGCAGTTTTATTGTGTTTTGTCTTAGTACTATTTATGCACTGATTGAATACTTTACATGTTACATGATTTAAGCCTGACAGCTTTGTTACACAATACCAGAATTGAGCACATATTTATTTTATTTGCCTTGTGTGACATCTACCTGGTGGAGGTCTTATCCTTTGAAGTGGACACTTGTCCAACTAAAATAATAATCCACTTTCATACAAAACACATTTTTATTTCACAGCAGAAGCAAAGAAAAATAATTAATCAAATTGAGGAAGAAAGAGCCATGGACAGATGAAGAGAGAGAATGCGATCACAAGTTGAAAGGCTGCACAAGGTTTGCACACTCAATAAGCACACTCCTGATACCGACAGAAAAATGGTGTTCCACTTTATCACCAACATTATTAATTTAAGCTGCAAAAAATCTAGGTTTATCATACTAAATTCTCTTCACAAGTTGCAAGCTGCACCACTATAACCCTCTGCCCAGACGTCACATTTGACATTTTTTATTCAACATTGAATTTGGAGCCAAATGTACACATGTTGATTTGGTGGTTTATGCAAGCAAGCATTGACAAGGTCAATATTTCTCACTTTCCCGGTGCTCTCAGCTCATTGTTTTTGACTTTGCCAATGGTTGATGCTTTTAAAATTTGCAACAGGATTGGCAATGTCAATAGAGGTGGCCGGAGTTTTTTTCAACATGACAATTTAAAAAATAAAGGGGTATATTCACAAGAACGTGTGATAACTACTGCAAGAGTAGCGTAACGCAACTTTCAATATCGCAGCCCATCGCGGGAAAATAACCCCGTGTCAACGTGGAATTCACAACAAGGCGGTACCATGCGATAGTCACCAGATAACGCGTCAAATGTCAGGGTGAAAATCAACGCCACACCGAAATAATGCGAAACGTGAGAAATCATGCGATGAGGCCAATCGCGGTACAAAAAGTAGCCTCAGGCCTGTAAATCCCACGAGTCTGGCGGGAAATTGCACCATAAAAACCACAGACACAACCCACCAGAAACAAGCCAAAGCAAGTAGCAACATGGATGCACCCTGACCCAGCGCAGAGGGCAACGGGAACCCCACAACCCCCACAGACCACCAGCAAGGAACAACTGGCTCGGGGAAGGCCAAGGAGAAAAGGGAGAGGAAGACGGGGTGCAGACCGCAGGAAAACAAGACCAAGGCCACAGAGGCGACAGAACACTACCAGCAACTGACCCACAAGCAGACCACCTGGAACGCAGTCGGAGTGCCCAGGAGGCCAATCCATGAGGCCAAGAGGCGCCGGCAGGACGTGACAACCTAAACCAGGTACAAACCCGCTGCCAACAGGAAGGCGATACCAAAGGGGATGATGGACGGAGCGTTAGAGCAAATCAAACACTCACCCCCAGTCAACTGATCTGGGTTTAATCCATCAGGAATCAGGCATTTGGTTGCACTACAGCAGCTGCAGTTTCAGCAGGGTCCCGCACATGGAGAATTTTTCTTCTCAAAAAGTGACAGTCTTATTCTGCATTGGAGCTAAGAAGAAATTTCAACATTTTTCAAAAAGAATGTGGAAAAGTCCCTTTCTTAATTGGGTCTATTTCAAACTATTTGCCTTGCTGAGATTTACCAGGACCAATCAACTTGGTGTATCTCACCCGAGCTCCATCCTGGACCAGAAACAAGCATCCTGGGGCCGGTTTCGGGTTTAAAACCCTCATCATCCAGGCTATCTTGAATCCAGTGGCAAAGTGAGCAAGGGACCCACGTCTGGGCATACCCTGCCAACTTAGGGCAAACAAAGTGATACCAAAGGGGATGATGGACGGAGCGTTAGAGCAAATCAAACACTCACCCCCAGTCAACTGATCTGGGTTTAACCATCATCATTCTTTAGCTCACTCCACCACCCCAGTTCAGACATGGCCATATGCAAATCAGTCTGACCCTGTGCCTCATGGGAACAGTCCAGCCCGAACTGCCAAGCCATGTCTTCCCTGGACCAGAAACAAGCATCCTGGGACCGGTTTCGGGTTTAAAACCCTCATCAGCCAGGCTATCTTGAATCCAGTGGCAAAGTGAGCAAGGGACCCACGTCTGGGCATACCCTGCCAACTTAGGGCGAACAAAGCGATACCAAAGGGGATGATGGACGGAGCATTAGAGCAAATCAAACACTCACCCCCAGTCAACTGATCTGGGTTTAATCCATCATCATTCTTTAGCTCACTCCACCACCCCAGTTCAGACATGGCCATATGCAAATCAGTCTGACCCTGTGCCTCATGGGAACAGTCCAGCCCGAACTGCCAAGCCATGTCTTCCCTGGACCGGAAACAGGCATCCTGGGACCGGTTTCGGGTTTAAAACCCTCATCAGCCAGGCTATCTTGAATCCAGTGGCAAAGTGAGCAAGGGACCCACGTCTCGGCATACCCTGCCAACTTAGGGCGAACAAAGCGATACCAAAGGGGATGATGGACGGAGCGTTAGAGCAAATCAAACACTCACCCCCAGTCAACTGATCTGGGTTTAATCCATCATCATTCTTTAGCTCACTCCACCACCCCAGTTCAGACATGGCCATATGCAAATCAGTCTGACCCTGTGCCTCATGGGAACAGTCCAGCCCGAACTGCCAAGCCATGTCTTCCCTGGACCGGAAACAAGCATCCTGGGACCGGTTTCGGGTTTAAAACCCTCATCAGCCAGGCTATCTTGAATCCAGTGGCAAAGTGAGCAAGGGACCCACGTCTGGGCATACCCTGCCAACTTAGGGCGAACAAAGCGATACCAAAGGGGATGATGGACGGAGCGCTAGAGCAAATCAAACACTCACCCCCAGTCAACTGATCTGGGTTTAATCCATCATCATTCTTTAGCTCACTCCACCACCCCAGTTCAGACATGGCCATATGCAAATCAGTCTGACCCTGTGCCTCATGGGAACAGTCCAGCCCGAACTGCCAAGCCATGTCTTCCCTGGACCGGAAACAAGCATCCTGGGACCAGTTTCGGGTTTAAAACCCTCATCAGCCAAGCTATCTTGAATCCAGTGGCAAAGTGAGCAAGGGACCCACGTCTGGACATACCCTGCCAACTTAGGGCGAACAAAGCGATACCAAAGGGGATGATGGACGGAGCGTTAGAGCAAATCAAACACTCACCCCCAGTCAACTGATCTGGGTTTAATCCATCATCATTCTTTAGCTCACTCCACCACCCCAGTTCAGACATGGCCATATGCAAATCAGTCTGACCCTGTGCCTCATGGGAACAGTCCAGCCCGAACTGCCAAGCCATGTCTTCCCTGGACCGGAAACAAGAATCCTGGGACCGGTTTTGGGTTTAAAACCCTCATCAGCCAGGCTATTTTGAATCCAGTGGCAAAGTGAGCAAGGGACCCACGTCTGGGCATACCCTGCCAACTTAGGGCGAACAAAGCGATACCAAAGGGGATGATGGACGGAGCGTTAGAGCAAATCAAACACTCACCCCCAGTCAACTGATCTGGGTTTAATCCATCATCATTCTTTAGCTCACTCCACCACCCCAGTTCAGACATGGCCATATGCAAATCAGTCTGACCCTGTGCCTCATGGGAACAGTCCAGCACGAACTGCCAAGTCATGTCTTCCCTGGACCAGAAACAAGCATCCTGGGACCGGTTTCGGGTTTAAAACCCTCATCAGCGAGGCTATCTTGAATCCAGTGGCAAAGTGAGCAAGGGACCCACGTCTGGGCATACCCTGCCAACTTAGGGCGAACAAAGCGATACCAAAGGGGATGATGGACGGAGCGTTAGAGCAAATGCCAACAGGAAGGCAGCAATGGCAACAGGAGGTGGCAGTCCAGCGCCACAGGAGGAGCTGGAGGAAACCCAGGCCATAGTCATGAGTGTGGAGAGGGTGCAAGGAGTAGGGAGTACGGACACAGCTCGAGAGGACCCGACACAACAACAACAGGGTGAGGATCCAACAGGGACTGGGGGGACCGGGGGTGATGGGCACAATGCCACACATGCACAATGAGGTGTAACACACTGCACACCCACAATTACCCAGGGACATGTCCCCCATCCCCGTGGCACACTGCAGCACACACACATAGCAATCACAGCACATACCATGACAATGTGGCACAAAGTGCAACACCCACACTGCAGAACAGGGGACACAACTGGGTCCACCCAGGCGCAGAAACAGAACAATCACATTGGACAGAGCAGGGAACTGTGAGATGCACATCTACCCCTACAACCCCACATCAGCCATGTAGGCCAAATGTACACTGTCCCAACTCAAATAGCCACCACCGCCCAAACAGTCACAACGTACATTGTCACACAGTCTGCATGTCGACAAGAACAAGGCACCAACACAATGCCAACATGCACCTCCCCTTCACAATGCAGAGGGACAAAGAACACCTCCAGCAGGTCAGAACAGACAACCCATCAGTGATGCCCGAGACGAACACCACACCCCTGACACCGACGCCCTACAACAGCCCATGGGCATCCACACAACCCACCACCAGGACCAGGGCAGACAAGCTACTCAGAGGAGAACCCAGCCCCTGCAACAGACCACACAGCATGTAGCACCTGCAATCACGGCTGCCTCACAACACTTCACCCACCCACACATGGCACCCCAATGCCAGGTGGCAGAACGCCAAAAGGAGGTGGCCCAACAGGTGAGGGTGTTGCCAAACCCATGGAATGCGAACTAGAACACATACGTGGGTGTCCAATACCCTTCAGGGACCACCTACACCCCACAAAGGAGACCCACACCCCCACAGAGACACATGCACATATCATGTTGAACTGGCTACGGGCATGTGCGCCCGGCCCCTTTATTGGCAGGGCCACATGTACAGTGACGCCTGTGCTGGATGTGTGTGGGGTGAGTATAAGCCAGCCCGCACGGAGTGCTTGGTGCTGGCAACAACCTGAACAGTGGACACCAGTGTAATGGAAACAGAAAACACCAGCATAACAGAGTCAAATGCAGAGCAACATGGAGTGATCCGGAGTAAGGACAGAGGTCACCCAATATTCAGTCAGGAGGTTCCGTGAGTCGCAGTGCACTGAGGTAGGGGCACTAGAGAAGAGCGCGCTCATGTGAAGAAATTGCTAGGATTGTGTCCCTTCGGGTTAGTCCTGACGCAGATGCAGTGGGGTGTGTTACACCTGCATCAACTTCCTCATCAACATCCCAGGTCTCCCACACTGCCTGAGGTGACAGTTGCGTCCGCAGTCCACAGCGCAATACCCAATATTAGATCCGGGTGTGTAGCTTGACTACCGCCACCAGTCTACATTCCTGCCTTGGGGCTGTTGCCACCTGCCCTCCCATTGTCTGTGCCTTCTCCCGTCCGCACACTTGACACATCCTCCTCCTCATGGTCCCAGGTCTTCCCCACTGCATGAGGTGAGATTGCTGCGCAACCTCACAACAGCACAATACTCAATCAGTAACGGACAATGGCTTGCGGTGCACTGAGTCACTGGAACCTGGAGTGCTGAGTAGGGTATCAGGCCAATGATGGCATCCACGACAGGTCTGAGCAACTCCGTAGGTCTGTCAGGACCACCCTTTCGACTCTGGCAGATGGCAGTTGGAGGTGGTCCTTGCGGTGGTGGCGTGTGCCTCCTGCGGTGATGCGACGTCCGGGCCGGTCAAGACACGATGCCATGTGTGGGCCCTGGTGGCCCACAGTTGGGGCCGGAGGAGGCGGACAGCACAGGGCCACAGACACATGGCGTTGATGACCCCAAGACCATTGCTACAGAGGCCATTCAATGTCTCAGAAGAAGGGGTCCCAGGCATGAGCAGCACAGAGTTAGTGGCCCCGGATGCACTGCGGCCGGCACAGGCACCCAGCCACGGGACGGTGACTTGCGGTGCAGTCAGATGGGCCATGCGACCTGAGCGGGTCCCCATCAATGTCCGAGGTGTATGTTGTGGAGGGTTTTGGGGGACAGTGGAAGGAGTCCTCCAGGGCATGATGCGGAAGGTCTGATGTTATCTGGAAGCAGCAAATGGAGGAGTGGAAAGCGCAACCCTCGTTTGCACCAACAATTCGGGATCAGCTACATGAGGATGAAAACTAGCCCCTAGTCCATAGACACAAACGCCACCAATGTACGACCAGTGAGTGTCCATGAATGTTGGGGAACAAACTTAGTGGCACAGGTGCTGTGAGGGGATGCAGTCTGCAATGATGCCGGTACACATATGTGAACTCCAAGAATGCCAAATCAAGGCTCTGTGACCTACTGGACCTCAGTGTAGGCGGACCGCAGTGTAGGTCGGAGGCAGTGGTCTGCAGTGGCCCACAGCCACGGGTCGTTGGCTCGCGAGGCACAGAGTTAGTGACACAGTGGCAGTTGTTGGTAGTGTTCAATCACCTCCGTGATGCTGATCCTGTTCCCTCCGGACTGCAACTTAAGGCTCTGAGTCTCATGTTTAAGATCAAATCTGGAAAGGTACCTCCCTACTTGAAGACTCTTGTTCAACCTTATGTTCCATCTCGTGCTCTGAGCTCAGCCACCCAGGCAAAGTTCATTGTTCCTAGGACGAGACTAGTGCGCATGGGCGATCGTTCCTTCTCCCACTTGGGACCCTTTTTATGGAACTCCCTTCCGATCGATCTTCGAATTGAATCTTCGTATGAGAACTTCCGTAGGGGTTTAAAAACTTGGTTATTTAATATGTAGACCCCTCTGTTTATGTTGGCCCCTTCAGGCGGCGCCGGGAAACCCTAGGGTAGCTGTGCGCCTTATAAAATTAAAATAACATAACATAACAACGTGTCATCCTCTTACGCCCCTCCGTGCGTGCGAAGAAATGTATTCTGCCTTTTGAATTACCGATGTTCAGTTCCAAATCTGTGATCCCACTCGTGCGCAGCGTAGGCCGAGGGCAGTGGTCCGCGTAGGCCCACAGACACGTGTGGTTGTGATGCCATGCACAGACTTGTTGCCACCACATCGGAGGGTGTATTGTGAATTGTTCTGTGCCTTAAATGATGTTCACTGCCATGGTGTAATCAAGACTCAGTTCCAAATGTGTGACCTACCTGACCGTGGTGTAGGCCTGAGGCAGCGGTCAGCACGGCCCATTCACTGAGTGTCTCCGGCTTGGGTTGGATGGCCCCACTGCCCTGCATAGTTCAGGTTCAGTGGCACCACGTGTTAAGGTCACCTCCGTGTATGTGACCCGGCATTCATCCGGACTGAGCCGCATCTTCCTCTTACACCTCTCCGTGCTACCATGGTGTGGACTCCGCCATTCTTGCTTTGCGACTAGGTGCTGGATGTGTGACCTACTGGTCAGCAGGGTAGTCCTGGTCCCTCATCCACGTGTAGCCGGCTGGCATTGAACAGGGTTAGTGGCACCACGTGTAGTAGGCTGGCGTTGAACAGGGTTAGTGGCACCACGTGTAGCCAGCTGGCGTTGAACAGGGTTAGTGGCACCACGTGTAGCCGGCTGGCGTTGAACAGGGTTAGTGGCACCACGTGTAGACGGCTGGCGTTGAACAGGGTTAGTGGCACCACGTGTAGCCGGCTGGCGTTGAACAGGGTTAGTGGCACCACGTGTAGCCGGCTGGCGTTGAACAGGGTTAGTGGCACCACGTGTCGCAAGATGCCCATATGGAACTATGCCTCACTGATCGGGGGTCTGGTGCTGTGGCCGCTGGCCCGGATTTGGGGTCACTGCCATTTATGACTCAGGACACAGTTTCACATATGGGACCTACTGGTCCGAAGAGTAGGCCGGGGGCGGCAGTGGAGTACGTCAACGAAAAAGGAATAAAGCGGGCCTGTGTCGTGGAGGTGGTGATGGTCTGAGGTGGCTTCCAAGGTCTCGGGCCTCGGGCTTGGGGCTTGTGCTGGCACGTGGTGGGCCCTCCTTGACACACGCCGGTGTCGGAAGGTGTTCAGTGTGGCCTGGCTGCGCAGGGGCTGGCCTGACGGGTTTGTGGTCCAGCGTGCTGGGGTCCGGCAGGTGCACAGCATCGCAGGCAACTCTGCTCAGGAGGATGGCGTCGGCCTCGTGGCGAGGTGGGAGGCACCGCCCTGGCAGAGACGTGGGTCTTTATGGAAGAGGACCACGCCCAGGCCTATGTGCTTTTTATTCACACCCCTATGCTGGCGTGGCGTACGCCGGGACATCCCACTCCGCTGACGCTTAGTGGGGGCGTAACAGGCAACATTTCCGCGAGGTCCCCCACTGGCTGGGGTGACATGGTGGCGTCCACTGTCCACTACACTCCATACGCAAGCGGTGTTTGTCGCCATGGATATGGGTGTGTTCTGCATACGGCGAGGTGTCCAACACATCTCCGGCACTCTTGGCATTGTGTACTTTCCCAATCATGGTTCTACTGCATCCTTCACACATGCCTGGTTGCCACCTCTCCCCACATTCGGCTATTATGTAGCTGAGGTGCCATGCCGTTGCTGGCTCATGTTCAGGGCTTGCCCATGTGGACATTGTAAGTTGTTCTGTCGTGTCTGGTGGGTGGGCATATTGTTGTGCCTGTTGTATGTGATTTTGTGACGTGTGCATTGCCAGAGTTGTGAGTTGCATGGTTGTGGAGTTGAGGTGTGTGGGGTGTTCATTTGTATATTGCCAAGGGGCTGTGCATTTCCCTTGTTGCCATCCTGGGAACGATGGTTGATGATGGACTGTCGGAGGATGAAGGTATCATGCACACTGGCTGTGTATTTGAAGGCGACATTGTTGGGTGTTCCACGGTGTTCTGTTGTTGCCTGCACATTGGTGTGAGACGTGTGCTTCCTGTTGCGGTGATTGTGTGCTGTGTCACCAGGGGGCACAGGTAGTACATGTGTGCTGTGTATTGCCCCCAACACGTGCGTGCATCCTGCTTGGGCGTATGGTCCTTGCTTGGTCTCCAGCAGATCCTGCGCATTGTGTTGTACATATGGGGACTCGGGTACCGGGGTGATGGTGATGTCCAGGACAGGTGTGGGGGACTTGGATGTGGCTGGCTGTGAGACTCCTCCGTCTCTGGTGGTTATTGGATGGGGGTCCCAGGGGCCAACAGGTGCAGCCACGCCATCAGATTTGTGTGGGGTGGGATGTTGGTTGTCCGCTGTGTTGTTGCCGTAGGCCTGTTAGGCGATGATGGTCAGGATGCGTAGGTTGGTTGTCCCTTTCAGCCTTTAGTGGACAGTGACATTGTCAGATGTTGGGTCTGTGCGGCTGGTACGTTTCCTGGGGTTCCGCTGTCTTTGTCTGCGCTGCGTCTGTGGCGGTCCGGGGTGTTCCGGGTGTGTGTTGGGGTCCTGCGGTGGTGGAGGTGGGTGTTGTGGCCCTCTTGGGTGTCCGGGCCGCATGATGGGTGGCTCCATGGCATCTGTTGCTCTTCGGATGTGGCCCTGGGCTGTGCTCCCTTTTGTGGTGCTGGCTGCCGTCCGACTTTACACCAGGTCTGAGCAGGTGTATATTTCCTGGTGCTAACGCGCCTTATCGCCTGTTTTGTGTTTTTATCGCGGATGTGGCTGGTCGTTGTGAATGTTGAGGTGTGCTGTTGTCTCGGCTTTTGTCACGGGAACGCCTACTCTGCATCTCATTAGCGATATTTGCGGGGGTCCTCTGTGGCGATGTTTTTTGCGGTTGCTATCGCGGGTAAACTGGTGCTGTGGGCTGTTAACACCGGCTTGTGAATGGGGAGGTAAATTTATTACGACTTTGGCTGCGATAAAGTGCCGTTAATTCACCGATAGCTCCTTGTGAATATGCCCCAAAATGTTCTATACTTCCAATATGGATACTATGTTCTGTCCACGCAAAACATGTTGGTCATCTTTAACTATTTCTATATTATCCAAATTCGTATATGAGGCGCTATATAAATGTAACCACAATAAGATATGAGTGTGATGGTAGTAATGAATATGATGGGCAGCAATGGTGTGAGTAGTAGGTAGAGATGGAGAGACTGTTATAAGTGACTGAAACAAGACTGTTAATATTGGTAAGAGTATGATTGCGAGATGATGAGAGTGTAATGGGCAGCTATGAAGTGGAATGACTGCAATTGGTAGTGATGGTGATACTGGTGGTAGTAAGGATGAAATTATGGGGAGTGATGGGAGAATGTGATGGTAGGGATGGTGAGTGATTTAAGTTGCGTGATGGGTAGTGATGGTGAGAATCTGGCAAGTGATGTGAGTGTATGGGAGATTATGTATAAGTGATCATGAGGGTGTAAGAAGTGATATGGAGAGTGAGATAATATGTCCTGCTATTAGAAGAAACAAAAGATAAGAAAGCCTACCAAACACCAGCAAGGTGTTGACCTAAAGCCCACTCTGTGGAATATTGTATAAAATGCTTTGTGCAACAGATAATTATAGCTGTCTGTAACAATCCTGCAAAAAAAGTTGCAAGGATCTTGGATTAGCATAAATATTGTAGATCCCAGGTTTTTGAAGACCACGCGACATTACTGTTGGTACTTCTGACCCCCTTTTTAGGTTTAAAGTGTAATGGTGCTTGCATTATTCATGGCTAACCCATTGCATTCATTAATACTCTCTACATACAGAAAGGGGCTTTCGGTCAGCCTTCTTCAGCCTCTGGCTTCTTTGGACATGGTGTAGGTTTCATCATTGGCAATAAACATTTGTGAGGAAGTGGTTTATTAGTTGGGGTGGATTGCTGTCCTCCACAAGTAATAAAGCCACTATTTTGTTAAGTTCAGTCAATTATTTCATTAATTTAACCCTGAGCTCAAGCACTGGTAGCTATGGCATGGAGCAGACAGGCAAAACGTAACGAAAATGTGTAAAGCATTTAGATATATTAAAACAGTTACAAATTCAAACACAATAAAAAATCCCAGTCCTATAAAAAATATATTGAAAACCTTTATAAGTGAAATGACACTTAAATTACAAAAATCTAATAGGGGAATCAAAGATATGAATTCTAAAAGATGTGCGTGAAAATAGCACCAAAACATACAAAATGTTGATGGTAGTCAATGTTTGCAGTAGCCTGGGGCCTAGGCGCTATTTGCGGCCAACCACGCTGTAGATCAGATTAAATACACCAAGCAGATTGGCCCCATTAGGGCCTTGAAGATGGTAAGTTCAAACAATGTTCTAGTCTGGAAAGACCTGTGCGATTTTTCGAAGAAAAAACTCTTCTTCAGATGGGGTAAATCTGAAATTCAATCTGACGCAGTGGAACTGTTGGTTGGATACTTTTTGCGGTCGGTTCCCTTGAAGCTCTGGAGAAAAAGTTTTGAAAAAGTTCCCAAACTTATTGTGGTGCCCAAACAACTACAAGAGTATACTTACAAGACTCCCAGACCTCAGGGGTAGCATTTAGAGACTCTTGCAGTGTCAGAAAGAGGGAAACAGCAAAGTCCAGTCAAGCTCCAATTGCCAATGGTCAGCTGGGATTCTTCACAGAAATGTTCTTTTGCCTTTTTAGGGTCCTGGGTTCACTCAGGAAATCAGCCTTATGACACTTGAAGATAATCACATCATTAGATCTAAAGTGGAAAGAGGTCTAACCTACTCAGGTTCTTCTCATAGGTCACAGATGCCAAGTGCAGCAGGTTCAGTCTGCCTGATATCCTTTTGCAAGTCCATCAGTGTACTGATGAAGTTTTATTGAGGGTATGGCGAGCAGTACGTTTTCAATGGAAAAGATAAAGAAGCTTTATACCTCCAGATAGTATATATTCATAGGCTCCCACCTGAAGGATTCACATATATTATTGTCAGCTCTGTACCGGTTTTGTCTAACTAACAATTGACACATTATCATTTCAGCATCAAATACTAGACAAGAGCACTAGGGCACGTTCAGTAGTAACCATTCATATTTACCACCCAATTCACTCTGTGTACTGAGTGCTTGTCAGCACAGTTTGCAGTGTACACCTCACTTAGGCCTTCATTACGATGTCGGGCGGATCACCACCAACAGGCAGTCGGTGGCGGTCCGTCCGACATACAGGGCATCATTTCAACCACCGCAATTACGATGCAGGCAGTCGGAGCGATAATGTCGGGGGGAAAGACTGCCGCCTTCAACATGATCCAAGGACCCGTTGGGGCGGCTATCGGGCTCCTATCCCTTCAATGGAGGTGGTGCCTGCGCAGGCACCGCTGTAGGGATTAGGAAGTCTCTTTCCGACTGCCTTTTCATGGCGGTCCCACTGCCATGAAAAGGCAGACGGAAACGGACTTTGGGGGCCCCAAGCAGGGCTCCCGTCCCCGTGGGCCACTGCTAAGTGGCCTGGGGGCACATGTAGTGCCTCCCCACACATCCATGTACCGTGTACCAGGCACCACATGGTGAATGGCACATGGTGCATGGATGTTTACAAAGTATCTTTTTCTACTGTGGCTTGTTCTGCGGCCCTCTTCCTGGGCCACAGCACAAGCCACAGTAGAAAAAGGCACTTTCCGCCGGACAGCACGGCGGTCCCATCCGCCAAATTTGGATGGGACTGCTGAATCATTGTTGGGCGGTCCCCTACCTGAAGCAATGGAAGTCAGCAGTCTGGCCGACTGCCATCGTAATAAGGACCTTAGTTACTGGCACATAGATTGTATAAATGATAATGTACTACTACTATATAATATATGTTCATTTTTTTGCTTTGTCTCTTTCTTATTTTTTTGTGTCTCTCCCTTAGTTGCTGTTTATTTGTCAATGCTTATTTTTGTATGTCTGATATGTATGTTATATTTATATATTTCTTGTTATCTAAAATCAAATCCCCAGGCCTATGCTCCTTTGAGAGTTCGAAACATGTGTTGGCTGGCCCAATCTTCCACTAATATTCTATCGAAATAAACTACAGTGATTGCAATTTAGATTGTGCCTTTATTCATTTAATTGAATATCAGAAATTTATTTAATTAATTTGTATAAAAAACTGATTACTGTTTGCCCTACCTTCTAATCTGAATTTTACCTTGTGGGCTTAGCGGTAGTGCCAACTAACTATGGTAAACAATTTGAATCATATATTAAGCCAATTTAGGTCTGAGTTGTCCCAAGGCTCTTACCTCTCTTGCATATCTACTTGCCTAATCCTTTGGATACAAAAATATGCTTACACACAACACCACTGTTAAACAAGAACTACATCATATACTTTCTAGAATGGTAAGCTGCAGAGATCGGAGAGAGAATTGCACTAACAGAATCAATGAGATGTTCAATTCCTCAACAAGCGGACAGTTGCGCTAAAGCAAGCCTAACCCTTCATCAGCCATAAATACATTCCAAGCATTATAGAAGGCCTTGAAGGAAGAAACCGCAAAATGGTGAGAAGCCCCAGCATTAAAAATGTATATTGAAGCTGACTGAATACGAAGGGGCCTGAGCATCTTAATATTCCCCATAGTAGAGACCCCCAATCCAGATCAAATAAAACAATGGGAAACTAACCTTAAGAATGTGTATAATAATATGATTAGACATCTCATTATTATTGCAGAAAATGAATATGAAAAATACAAAGCATGAGTGGATAACCTGAACAAAAGAATCGATGTAGCAAAGTGGGGAGATATTGCTGCAAAAGCTATGGAATCCTGAATAAAGTAATAGATGATTATGCAAAGGACCTGATCAAGAAAAAGAAGACTAGCTGGACTACCAGTTGGGTATGGTATACACCTTTGCAAAGAGATACAATAAAGTCTTAAGAATAACAAATGAACCAGGATTAAATTGTCGCTTAATGGAACAGGAATCTAGCTGTGAACTTGAATCTCCATAAAGTGCAACTGAAGCCACAACCACAAAAGTAGACCTAAGGTTTTCGTAAGAGGTAAAATTCCAATGACTAGGTTTATGGAACACCAACACTCAAGATACAACAAACAGAACAGAAACAAATCAACATAAAGAAGACCAACCGGCTATCTCAGGAGTCACGACATGCTTCGTACCTACAGATAGTATACATTCACAGACCCCCACCTGAAGGATTCACATATATAAATCTCAGCTGTCACCGGTTATGCCCAACTAAGAAATGACCTTTTAGTAAGTAAGTAAGTAAGTATTGGACTTGTAGAGCGCGGACTTAGCCCAAGGGTGTCAAGGCGCTATTAGCAGACTGTGAGGAACAGACCAAAACAAAAACAAGCTCATCCTGACGTCTGTGAGAAGAGCCAGGTCTTTAAGGTTTGACGGAAGAGAGAATGGGACAACTGACTAGAGAGCTCTTCCGGGAGGGAGTTCCACAGCTTAGCCGCAGCTGTGGAAAAAGCTCTACCTCCCCACCTTGCCTTCTTAAACCTCGGTAAAGTTAACAAGTTTTTATCTGAAGACCGGAGCAGTCTGCTAGGAACATACCGCTGGAACAACGCCTTGATCCCATCTGGGCCTGAGCCAAAATAAGCATCATGAGTCAGGCACAGAGTTTTGAAAAGGATCCTACGGTCCACAGGCAGCCAATGCAATGACCTGATGGAGGCTGTGACTGAATGGAATTTAGGTAGATTCATCACCAGCCTGGCCGCCGCGTTCTGTACCAGCTGCAAACGTTGCACCAGACCCTTGTCAATGCCCAGATAAAGGGCATTACAGTAGTCCAACCTAGACGTTACCAAGGCAATAACAGCCTGCTTGCGTGCTTCAAAGGAAAGGAAATGGGCAATTTTTCTAAGGATCCTCATGATCCCGAAACAAGTGGACACTGTCCTGCTGACCTGGAGATTAAGGGAAAGTGAGTTGTCAACAATGACCCCTAGATTTTTCCCATGTGCTACCGGACAGGGGCAGACGCCAAGAGAGTCCGGCCACCAGTCACCGTTCTCACCTTGACACTAAATAATAGACACAAGCACTAGGACACATTCAGATGTAATACCTTAAATTTACCACCCAACTCACGCCTTGCACTGAATGCTTGTCAGCACAGTTTGCAGTATATATCTCACTGAGATATTGGCACATAGATTGTATAAATAATTAATGTACTTCTACTAATATATAACTTTGTCCTTTTTTGCTTTTTCTATTTCATATTTTTCTGTGACTCTCCCTTAATTATTATCTATTTAACAATTCTTATTTTTTGTATAGCTTATATGAATGTCATATTTATGTATTTCTTGTTATTTAAAATCATGAAGCCTTGAAAAAGCCCCAGACCTGCGCAGTGCTGATGGGACGAAACATGTATTGACTGGCCCAATGTCTCGCCCTTATATTCCATTGAAATAAACTACTGTGATTGCAATATAGATTGTGACTTTTATTCATTTAATCAAATATAAGAAATTTGTTCCATTAAAATTGTATAAAAACCACTTACTGTTTGCTCTACCATCTATAAACTGAATTTTCACTTGTGGGCATAGGAATACTGCCTACCAACTATGGTAAATAGTTTGAATCATAAACTAATTTAGGTCAACGTAATCCCAGGGCTCATACCACTCCTCCATATCTGCGTACTGATGAAGGTACATTTATGTTTGTCACCAGCTGATGAGTGGAGGTGACTCCTGGGCATTCCCTAACAATTGGGTAAAAATTCCTGGGGGCAACTCTATCCACTTTTTCTGTAGTAAATGTTGCCTTACTGTAAACAGGCCTAAAGTGTGCCAGGGCAAATATAAGATGGCACACGTCTTCCGTCACTCTAAATTTTGGCTCCGAGAGATGGGGATGTGTCTTGGAATGTTGGAAGGAAATTCCCAGTGTCCTACAACATCCTACAACATCTAACACTAACATCCAGATTGAAGCAGGCACTGTACCTGCAACAAGCCCAGAGTCAGACGTCTGGTAGAATAAAAGCAGGTTCCTTGTGGGAGGGACGGGCGGAAAAATAATTGAGGAGGCTTAATGTGCTTCTCAATCTTGGAGTACTTTATTTGGGGGTGGACAGATTAAGGATTGTCAAATAAGAATCTTGGTCCTCTTCCTCTAGGCTACTTCTTCCCCTTTTCTTTTCTTTTAGCGTGGTCTTCTTCCAGGAGGACGTCCTCAGGAATCTCAGGAAAAAGAAGAAGGTGGCGGTAAGTATCTTGGTAATATGACAGTTAGGTTTAGGATAGTATCCTTCACCACACCCGGGAGTGATGGACAGGGAAGAGACCTGAGCTTTGGGATTTGTGGGTTATACCTACGTGCTCTATCTGGGCCTTCCTGAGTTTATACTCAATAGACTGCAAGTCGTGCAGAACGCGGCAGCCAGGGCAGTCCTGAGACTTGGACCTAGAGACCGGATCTCCCACCATCTGAAGAATCTGCATTGGCTGCCTGTCCGATGCAGAGTACTTTTTAAAGCACGGGTCCTTGCTTTTAAAGCTCTGCATGGCGGCTCATTATATCCACAGAAGAGTTTCATACTATGTACCCGGCAGATCCCTTAGATCAGCACACCAACACCTAATTGTCATCCCTAAGTGCCTCAGAGCCTGCCGAGGCGGACGCTCGTTCCAAGTACAAGTGGCTAGATTCTGGAACAAGCTACCTCTTTTGCTGAGACAGGCCACAAGTATACTGACGTTCAGGAAACAATTGAAAACCTGGCTGTTCCAACAAGCAGTTTAATGGCCGACTGCCGCGGGACCGATGCTCCATCTCTGGCCTCTGTATCTTTCTGTCTTAGCGCCGGGATACTCTGCTGAGTAGCTGTGCGCTCTACAAATCCATTTTTTAACATAACATAACCAGTGAGGTCCCCAATAGTCGGGTTGGTAATTTTACTACCATGGTTCGTTATGCTCCCCCTCCCCCCTTTCCTTCTCCCATGTAAGTGAATAGAACACGAGTAAAGGCAAAAAAGAAAAAATAAGATTGAACGTGAAGGATGAGGAGCAAAACATAAAAGTGACCAAGCTTTCCTTTTCTCTCGACCACTATTCGCTATGAGTCAATTCAATTCAATTCAAAAAGCTTTATTCGATTTTTGTAAGAAAATCATAAAAGCACATAATATCACACAGCATTTCAATCAATAAAGCTTTAAAAATCATTATAAAAAAAAAATACCATCAGTGACATAAGTTAAAAGCTCCAGTGTAACATCCTTCCATTTTGGTCGATGGAGATAACATATTTAAAAAAAAATCATATAAAAATGGTTTTCCTGCATTTAGTTACATTTTTTAAAAATAAAGCTTTTGACCTTGTAAAATAATTATTCTCTAAAAATTGCAATACTAAAAACACAGGACGACATTGTCTGAGGCCAAGTATCCCTTAAGATTGGTAAAATCCACCTCTTTCTTGGTACAGAATACAATTTACAGAATAAAAGAACATGCATTGTTGAGTGCAGAGACTTATCATCACATGGGCACATACTCATGGTTCTAGACTAAAAGTTCATGATTGGGAAACTGGTTAGCCTGTGAAAGATCAGTCTAAAACGGATCAACACCATTCTATCATAACCATCTGAAATGTTTTTAAGATACGGCTGAATACTACAAGTGGTTAACATCATTTGATTCGTCAGTACCATTGACTTTAATATTTCGGTTGAGAGTCTGTTTGTCTCAAGGAGCGTCAAACAATTTTTTTTAGATTTTTTCTCGTAACCGAAATTATGGTACTAGGGTCATCGTAATATTCAGGGTACCCAAGGTCTTTCATAAAACCTTTAACATATTTTTACCATGGGATGTTAGAGGCCTGCTGTAATTTTAGGCTATTGTTTAAGATATCCCGATTAAAACTGGTTTTACTAATGGTCCATATTCTGTGCCACAGTAAGATGGGTTGTATTTTTATAAGGTCAGATATGTGCGGCATCCCTAGCTCAGAGTGACATATATAAGTAGATGTACTGCTTGGGGCTGCCAGCAAAAATCTAAAAAGGCATTCTCAACTAACTGCAGGGGCTGAGGATCTGCATAGCCCCAGACGCCTGCATCATACATAGCTGTGGAGACACATTTTGCCTGATAAATATGTACTAGTTCTACAGTGGGTTGTCTTCCCAGTTTTCTGGAGAAATTGGCTAGTGCAGCAGTAGCTTTCATAAATAATAGTTTTCTAGCTTGAACAGCCTGGGTCCATGTCCCCTTCTGATCAAAAAGAATGCCTAAGTACAAGAATCTTCTAGTAAATGCAACCTTTTTATTATCAATAAATATGTCTCCACATTTTGAGCTATCTTTCCCACATTTCATAATAAAGGTTTTAGAGGTGTTCACTCTAAGGCCAAAATTATGCATTAACATTGAAAAACTTGTCACTACCCTTTGAAGCCCCAATTGCGTTCGAGACATCAATACAGCGTCGTCCCCATACAGTAGGGCAGGTATGGGATGCTTATCAATTTGTGGCAAGTCCTGACACTGAGTCACCAGGAATTGACCTAATTCATTAATATAAAGTATAAATAAAAAGGGTGCCAAGACACAACCTTGTCTTACCCCTCTCAATATTTTGAACATAGCCGTACACTCCCCACTGGCCCCATAGCGAACCCTTGCCTTTGCATCGCTATATAGCTGCCTCAAGAAGTAAATGAGTGAGGTTTCCACGCCCATGTCTTCCAAGATCTTCCATAGTTTATCATGTATAACGCAGTCAAAGGCTGCAGTTAGGTCTACGAATGCCAGATATAGCCTACCCTGCTTAGCGAGTGTGTACTTCCCCAAAAGGATATTTAAATTTAGCCCCTGCTCAACCGAACATAAACCCAGTCGGAAACCAAATTGTAATTCAGTCACAATACCATTATCTTCAGCCCAGTCCTGTAATCTATTGAGTATAATGCGTCCCACCACCTTAACCAGGGAGTCTAACAATGATATAGATCGATAACATACAGGGTTATGACGGTCGCCTTTCTTAAAAATTGGAACCAATATTGATTCCGTCCAAGTTGTTATAAAGCCGGAAGAGCAGCACGCTGCAATTACTTGTGTTAAAAGGGGGTCCCATAGCAGCAAATTAGATTTATAAAGATCAACAAGGTCCCGTCAGGGCCAGGAGCTTTCCCACCCATACTTGCCATATTAGCACGGTTGACCTCTTCTAAAGTAAAATGGACGTCTATAGGATGGTAATTGGGTGACAGTATCTCATTAAGTGATTGGGGCGTATCCGTGGATTTCTCATGTATTTTGTTATTATACATGTTTGAATAATGTTCCACCCATTGGTCCTCAGCAATAACTATCTCTATAGTAGGTACACCTCGAGAGGCCAGAAATGGGACATTTACTGCCTTCCAGAAGGCCGTATTATCTCTAATTAAAGTGGCTTCGTGCAGTGCTGCCCCATGCTTCTTCTCTTAACTCGCCTTTACGTTCTTTAAGGGCGCGTTTATATTCCCCCCTAGCTGTTTTAATTTCTTGTCTATTTCTGGTGGACTTATGTAAGGCATATTTCAGTTTAGTATAGGCTGTAGTGCATTTGGCGTCAAACCAGCCTTGTTTACTATTATACAATTTTTTATTCTCCACAAATAGGGCCTTTTTAATATCTCTGGAAATCTGTGTGAACTATGAGTCATATATGACCTTTCTTTTCCCCTTCTTCTCAGTATTTGGTGAATAAGTGTTTACTCTAATCTTAAAGAGGGCCCGCATATAAAACAAGCAACAAACACACAAAAAAAAACACTGTTCTTTTAAAGTTGTTGTGCGGCGCTCTTGCTGCATTCCTTTTCTGCTCTGCACCACTTCTACTACCCCCCTCACTCTGAGCCCACTGAGACTCCCTCTCCCATCTGAGGCACGTACTGCAAATGCCGCAACACTCTTGAGTTGCGGTGGCGTGTAGGCATTCCCCCGGGGCATTCACCACTGTTCACTCCAGTCCTCTGGAGCTTCAGCGTAGTTGTCGTCGTCCTCCGTTTCCCCTTCTCCCGACGGCATCTCCTCTCTGCTCGTCTGCATTTCCCTCTGTCCGCTGTCCTTGGCGTCTTCCGAGTTTCTCCAGCTCCGCCCACCGTCCTCGAGCATCCCTTGTGGGATGATGACGTCCTTTTCTCCTCCAGTCAGATTCCCTCGTTGGTCCCTGGGTCGGGTGGGCCCGCCTTCTTTCTGCGTAGGATAGTCCGTTTTAGTTGTTGTAACCCCTTGTCTGTGTTCTTTCCTGGGAAGGTGTCGCTGGTGTTGTAAGTTGTGGCAGAAGTGCTG
The DNA here is from genome assembly GCA_963921515.1 of Calotriton arnoldi. Lineage (NCBI taxonomy): Eukaryota > Metazoa > Chordata > Amphibia > Caudata > Salamandridae > Calotriton > Calotriton arnoldi. Next base: position 799,630 of record CAWUFW010008662.1, read on the forward strand.
GGACGAAAAAGTAAGTCAGGGGGCTCTGTTGGCAGAGTAGCCAGTTCTTCCTTACAGTCCTTTAACAACCAGACAGGGAATACACAAGAATTGTCTTGCCATTTTGTTCTCTCCCTTTCAAGTGTGCCTCAAGTGTTACAAGTGGCTCAACTGAAATGTGAAGCAGGATTTGACAGTGCGGTATCAACATGATTCCCACAGCCCCCACTCTGAGTATTTTGTGGCATTCAGGGGAGTCATCTCTGCCCATTAAGGACAGCCTATTGTTTGCTCCTGGGAGGCACTTCACACCTCTTTCACACCTCTTCCGGGGCTGAGCACCGGCCGGGAGTAGATGGAGAATTAATGCAATTAGCCTCCTAGAACTTCCAGCAGGTACAAGGTATATTTCTAAATGTTATTGTTCCTTTGTGTTTATTAAAAATCTGACTTTACTATTGAATGGGATTTTTAATAACTATTGAAATAATGGTTGAACTATTCACCATATCTAGTCTGTTTGCTGAGATACAGTATTAATATTTTATTCTTTATTCCGATTTTCTACATTGGGCAGCTAGGTCTGCCCCAATGAAAATAGCTTTTAGGGCCTTGTCACTAAAGGGACGGACAAGGAAACATACATTTTCTACATTCCCTACATTTAAATACCATACACCCTGCCTAGTGGAGTACAAGACTTACATATATATGTCTGGCTTAGTGAAATTTAAAAGGGAAGTTTTTAACTATTAAAAATTGGTATTTTAACTGTAACACTGCAGGGTATACACTGCAGCAGTCAGAAGGCATGTTTGTCTTTATCACACTAGTGGATGGCATAGTAAGTGCTGCAGTCTACAGGTGACATTTAACTTTTCATGCCATGGGTGTATTTCTACACCATAAACTGTGGCCTAAAAGAAAAGTGAAAGAAGCCAATCAGAGGTTAGCCAGTTTCAACATGTTTTACAGGTCAGAACACATGCACTGGGCACTGGACAGCAGTCCCCTATTGTGCAGAGTCCAAAAAACAGCAATACATTCCACAAAACCTATTTGTGACCACTTAAAAAGGGGGATTTACTAACTACCCTAATTAGTTTTCCAACTTGGAAATTGAAGAGAATAAACAAGTAACAATAGTTCACAACAGGCTCATATTAGTGCATTTCTACAAACATTTGTGGTAACTTGATTACCAATGCAATAAATTTAAAGAACATAGCTACCCAGAATACAGATATCTATTCCAACAAGTTTATGAGTGCATTCCAATCAATGGCAAATATAGTGTTTTAGTGCCCACTGTAATCACACAGTGATTGTAAGTGCTAGTGTGTATGTATACAGTACAATCGACTTACACCAGGATAAAAGTTCTGGGTTCAAAATTGTAAGTTCAAAGTACAGTTGCCTAAATTTGAGAAAAATCCAAAACTCTGATTATGAGTTGCATCGCACTAGCATAGTGCAAAATCCACACACATAATTAAAACTACCATGCTGTAACAACCCATCAGTACCAGGCAATTAAAAGTTGAACCCATGGAATGAGAAATAACTGTGTGGACATGGAATTCCCAGGCATCATTCCACATGGTGTTTCCTTTTACTGAGAGGGTTAACTCACACATTTCCCTCCTGCTTTCATCAGATGGCAAATGTGTGCAGAGATTTCTGTGTTGGGCATGGGTGGGGGAGAAGCCAGGGCTGGTATGAGAGTTAGGCCCACATTCTAAACACTGTCATGCATTGCAGCCTCCTAAGAGGCTGTCGTCATTGCATAACAGGGAGAGAGCAGGAGAGCACCATATTCACAGAGAGATGGCTCTCTCCTCTCCTCCCCTCTCCCTAGCGCTGGCTCTGATTTCAGCTGCCATGTGCCAGGCACACACCTTAGCGCTAAGGCTCTAGGGTGCGAGTCTAGCATAGGTTTTGTACAGGAACCCTTCCTGTACAAAATACTATGCCTAGACTTGTCCAATAGCTTTTCCTACTTTGTATGGGTGCTGCACAGTACAGCATACATGGAAGGTCGGAAGAGCACAGAGAAATGCTTCAGTTGCATAAATTTTTGGCACTAAATCCTTTCCACTAATGTTAGTGAATCGGTTTTAGCGTCAAAAAGAATGGGTGGTTGCATGGGAACACCCATTTACCACTCACATAACACTCCTTTAACGCAAAGTAATGCAAAGCAGCGTTTTGCGCTGCTTTGCAATACATTTCCATACAAACCAACGCAAATTGCAAATATTAGTTGAGTTGGTTTATAAATCTCAAAACGGGTTTAGCGTCGGGTTAGCGTTAAAAAAGTAACACTAACCCGTTGCCAAAGCTCTCAGAATCTGGGCTTTAGAGGAAGATTAGTTCTGGCGGGGAGGGGGAGGGGGGCTTAATGATACTGTCTTGTCAGAGAAAAAGGATGGGCTGGAGCAATAGTCATCACTTGGCTGCTGTGTTAACCAAAGTGCCAAGCAGTTTTACTGGCAAGAATTACCAGCTGGTAACATCGGGTCTTGTGTTACCGCACAACACCAGGACCAGTCGGATCAGGTGGAGCCGTATCCCACCTGCAGATATCGAACCCCTAATCTTATTGCTAAACTGTTGATATTTCCATCTTATCTATTATTTACAAGGGCATCACCAGGACAAGGCGCATATAGTTTCTCTAAAGGACAAAGAAAACGATTTTAAAAATCGCTGACTGGAATTGTCGGTACACTCGTGTTTGGATAGCAAAGCGACTAATGTTCAGCTTACAGTGCCTGCATCAGAAGGATCAGTCACTGAAATAAAAAACCTACCGCACACAGATCAGTAAATGAATTAACTTGAAGAAAAAAACTACAAATCAACACCTATGAGTGCCTGGGTTATTACTCTCAAGAACACTATAAAGGACTAGGCTGATAATTACACTGTAGAATTGGAATAAAGTAGGAAATTATCAAGGGGCAGAAAATTTGAGCAATTACAAAAGGAAATCGCAAAATGATGAGAAATATTTTTGTGTGGTTGGACATTTATAGTTTCACATTCCATTAACCAAAGTTTTTGTTAAGATCGTTTTGTTTTTTTATTAATATTGGAATACGATTTGATTGCATACTGTGAGTCATGACTAATTAAACTAATGCGAGCCGTAATTGTATTACTGGCAATACAATTATAACAGATAAATGTTGGGGGGAAGTAATGAGCCGCGGTAACTGTAACTGCATTTGGTGGTTAGATTAAACAATGATTTATGTATGTGAAACTTATGCACCTAATTTGAATAGTTACCAGTCAAACTCTATACGTCTTTCAATTGAACAAATGAATATTAACAATCAAAGCACAGATAAAAGAAATTGAGGGGCATATTACCAAGGATTAGCGATATTTATCGCTAACCGCGCTTAGCGCGTTATTTGGTAACGCCACCTATCGCTGGAAATTATCGCTGAGATAACACCCTATTAGTAAGGTTTATCTCCATAGCGATAATATTTCCAGCGATAAGCGGTAAAATGCGAGAATATCGCTGGAAAACCAGCGATATTCTTGCATTAACGCTAAGGTGGATTCAGCATTAGAATCCACCTCCTATACTTCATACAGGTAAGTCATCCTCACTAGCAGGTGTTAAAATCTAGCGATAAACGCGCTTAGCGCGAATTATTATATCGCTTCGCCTGCCTTGCTAATAGGGGGTAGTGGTGTTAGCGACTGTTTTCAGTCGCTTTTAGTAGGGAACGCCTTCCTTGCATGTCATTAGCGATAATTATCGCTGACATGCAAGGCGATGGAAAACGCGGCCTCTAACGCCTGAAAGCTGTCGCTAACGCCTGTTAGCGACAGCTTGCTAATAGGGCGATAAAATTATCGCCGCTTTAGCGGCAAAAAGTGCCGCTAAAGCGGCGATAAAGCCCTTGATAATATGCCCCTGAGTTTTGTGCTACTAATATTATTCCAGCACGAACGGCCTCAGTTTGTACGTGTTACAAAAGATAAGAAAGAGAGAGAGACGTGACAACTGAAAGTAGGAGTAGAAAGAGTGGCTGGTTTCGGTTACACATACCAGTGCTTGCTGAAAAACACATTTAGAGCTGGTGCTAATATACAAAGGGAGAATTACATCACAGAGCTGCAGCAAAGAGGAAATGGAAGACAGAGGCACTGGTGCTACATTAAGTAAATGGTGGTATTAAGTTAAAATGCAAGAGTCACGCCATTTTTGTGAATTATAGAACACAGAACATGGAAAACAAGAGACTTAACTAAAATCTAAAGGCGAACAAGAAGGAATGTCAGACATGAAACAGCCTGAAAGGGAATTGAGGAAAAATAACACCTCCACCCTGTATTACTGATAACCTTCCAAGGGGCAACCCAGGAAAGTGGTCTGGATTAAGGAGAGTGAAAAAGCATTTGAGGCATTGAAGAAGACAATATGAAATGCACTGGTACTGAAAACACCTGACTACAGTCAATCATTGTACATATAAATGCCCCTGATAAGGGAGTTGGAGCTGTGTTAGCTCAACTGGATGACAAGGGTAGAGAGGGTCCGCTAGCCTTTAGTAGTAGACGGTTACTACCATGGCTGGAGTGGATAACTGACAGAATATCGACAACACTAATATCGACCTACAGAAATATTGTGACATAAATATCACTGTCAAAAATATCGACCTCCTATCTTCATAATGGTAAGTACAAAAATATCGAAAAAAATATTGGGGCATATTAGCAAGACCCACGTTAAAATTATCGCCGTTTTAGCGGCAGGAAACTGCCGCTAAAACGGCGATAATGGGCTTGCTAATATGCGTTATGGAATTCCAATAGAAGCCCAGGTTAGATGTCCTGCACATGGGCATATTAGCAAGCCCATTATCGCCGTTTTAGCGGCAGTTTCCTGCCGCTAAAACGGCGATAATTTTAACGTGGGTCTTGCTAATATGCCCCTCTGTTGTTAAAAATATCGAAGTACAAAATATCGTTTTTTTTATATGTATTATAAATAATGTAAAATAAATTAAATGATACATTTTACTTAAAAAAATATTTAGACTTATTTGTAAATTTTAACAATTATAAGTAATAAATGTGATTTAAAAATAAATTAAACATACATATATAAAATGTAATATATATAGCTTTACTTAAAAATAATTAATAAATAACAATTTTAATCAATTATAAAATGTTAGAAATATATTAAAAAACTGAAGATAAATATATATATACATACACCTGTAACATAAAAATAAAAAAAATTATAATATAAATTAAAATATTAAAATATGTAATATTTTTTAAACCTACATTTTAAACTACATTTAGAGCAACAGTAGGGAAAGTGTTGGATAGCAGAGGGTAAAAAATTACTATTCCCACTCCAGCGAGTGCAACAGTAGGGAAAGTGTTGGATAGCGGAGGGGAATAATTTACTATTCCCACTCCACCGATTGCAACAATTGGGAAAGTGTTGGATAGCGGAGGGGAATAATTTACTATTCCCACTCTATTGAGTGCAACAGTAGGGAAAGTGTTGGATAGCGGAGTTTAAAAAAATTACTATTCCCACGCCAGCGAGTGAAACATTAGGGAAAGTGTTGGATAGCGGAGGGGAATAATTTACTATTCCCACTCCAGCTAGTGCAACAGTAGGGAAAGTGTTGGATAGTGGAGGGGAATAATTTACTATTCCCACTCCAATGAGTGCAACAGTAGGGAAAGTGTTGGATAGCAGAGGGTAAAATACTACTATTCCCACTCCAGCGAGTGCAACAGTAGGGAAAGTGTTGGATAGCAGAGGGGAATAATTTACTATTCCCACTCCAGCGAGTGCAACAGTAGGAAAAGTGTTGGATAGCGGAGGGGAATAATTTACTATTCCCACTCCAATGATTGCAACAGTAGGGAAAGTGTTGGATAGCAGAGGGTAAAACATTTCTATTCCCACTCCAGTGAGTGCAACAACAGGGAAAGTGTTGGATAGCGGAGGGGAATAATTTACAATTCCCACTCCAGTGAGTGCAACAGTAGGGAAAGTATTGGATAGCGGAGGGGAATAATTTACTATTCCCACTCCAATGAGTGCAACAGTAGGGAAAGTGCTGGATAGCGGTGGGGAATAATTTACTATTCCCACTCCAGCGAATGCAACAGTAGGGAAAGTGTTGGATAGCGGAGGGGAATAATTTACTATTCCCACTCCAGCGAGTGCAACAGTGGGGAAGTGTTGGATAGCGGAGGGTAAAAATGACTATTCCCACTCCAGCGAGTGCAACAATAGGGAAAGTGTTGGATAGTGGGGGGAATAAATTACTATTCCCACTCCAGCGAGTGCAACAGTAGGGAAAGTGTTGGATAGCATAGGGATAGAAATTACTATTCCCACTCCAGCAAGTGCAACAGTAGGGAAAGTGTTGGATAGCGGAGGGGTAAAAATAACTATTCAAACTCCAGTGAGTGCAACAGTAGGGAAAGTGTTGGATAACGGAGGGAAATAATTTACTATTCCCATTCCAGCAAGTGCAACAGTAGGGAAAGTGTTGGATAGGGGAGGGATAAAAATTACTATTCCCACTCCAGCAAGTGCAACAGTAGGGAAAGTGTTGGATAGCATAGGGGTAAAAATTACTATTCCCACTCCAGTGACTGCAACAGTAGGGAAAGTGTTGGATAGTAGAGGGAAATAATTTACTATTCTCACTCCAGCAAGTGCAACAGTAGGGAAAGTGTTGGATAGCGGAGTGATAACAATTACTATTCCCACTGCAGCGAGTGCAACAGTAGGGAAAGTGTTGGATAGCGAAGGGGTAAAAATTAATATTCCCACTCCAGCGAGTGCAACAGTAGGGAAAGTGTTGGATAGCGGAGGGGAATAATTTACTATTCCCACTCCAGCGAGTGCAACAGTAGGGAAAGTGTTGGATAGCGGAGGGGAATAATTTACTATTCCCACTCCAGCTAGTGCAACAGTAGGGAAAGTGTTGGATAGTGGAGGGGAATAATTTACTATTCCCACTCCAATGAGTGCAACAGTAGGGAAAGTGTTGGATAGCAGAGGGTAAAATATTACTATTCCCACTCCAGCGAGTGCAACAGTAGGGAAAGTGTTGGATAGCAGAGGGGAATAATTTACTATTCCCACTCCAGCGAGTGCAACAGTAGGAAAAGTGTTGGATAGCGGAGGGGAATAATTTACTATTCCCACTCCAATGAGTGCAACAGTAGGGAAAGTGTTGGATAGCAGAGGGTAAAACATTTCTATTCCCACTCCAGTGAGTGCAACAACAGGGAAAGTGTTGGATAGCGGAGGGGAATACTTTACAATTCCCACTCCAGTGAGTGCAACAGTAGGGAAAGTATTGGATAGCGGAGGGGAATAATTTACTATTCCCACTCCAATGAGTGCAACAGTAGGGAAAGTGCTGGATAGCGGTGGGGAATAATTTACTATTCCCACTCCAGCGAATGCAACAGTAGGGAAAGTGTTGGATAGCGGAGGGGAATAATTTACTATTCCCACTCCAGCGAGTGCAACAGTGGGGAAGTGTTGGATAGCGGAGGGTAAAAAATGACTATTCCCACTCCAGCGAGTGCAACAATAGGGAAAGTGTTGGATAGTGGGGGGGGGAATAAATTACTATTCCCACTCCAGCGAGTGCAACAGTAGGGAAAGTGTTGGATAGCATAGGGATAGAAATTACTATTCCCACTCCAGCAAGTGCAACAGTAGGGAAAGTGTTGGATAGCGGAGGGGTAAAAATAACTATTCAAACTCCAGTGAGTGCAACAGTAGGGAAAGTGTTGGATAACGGAGGGAAATAATTTACTATTCCCATTCCAGCAAGTGCAACAGTAGGGAAAGTGTTGGATAGGGGAGGGATAAAAATTACTATTCCCACTCCAGCAAGTGCAACAGTAGGGAAAGTGTTGGATAGCATAGGGGTAAAAATTACTATTCCCACTCCAGTGACTGCAACAGTAGGGAAAGTGTTGGATAGCAGAGGGAAATAATTTACTATTCTCACTCCAGCAAGTGCAACAGTAGGGAAAGTGTTGGATAGCGGAGTGATAACAATTACTATTCCCACTGCAGCGAGTGCAACAGTAGGGAAAGTGTTGGATAGCGAAGGGGTAAAAATTAATATTCCCACTCCAGCGAGTGCAACAGTAGGGAAAGTGTTGGATAGCGGAGGGGAATAATTTACTATTCCCACTCCAGCGAGTGCAACAGTAGGGAAAGTGTTGGATAGCATAGGGATAAAAATTACTATTCCCACTCCAGCAAGTGCAACAGTAGGGAAAGTGTTGGATAGGGGAGGGATAAAAATTACTATTCCCACTCCAGCGAGTGCAACAGTAGGGAAAGTGTTGGATAGCGGAGGGGAATAATTTACTATTCCCACTCCAACGATTGGAACAATTGGGAAAGTGTTGGATAGCGGAGGGGAATAATTTACTATTCCCACTTTAATGAGTGCAACAGTAGGGAAAGTGTTGGATAGCGGAGTTTAAAAAATTACTATTCCCACTCCAGCGAGTGCAATAGTAGGGAAAGTGTTGGATAGCGGAGGGGAATAATTTACTATTCCCACTCCAGCGAGTGCAACAGTAGGGAAAGTGTTGGATAGTGGAGGGGAATAATTTACTATTCCCACTCCAATGAGTGCAACAGTAGGGAAAGTGTTGGATAGCAGAGGGTAAAATATTACTATTCCCACTCCAGCGAGTGCAACAGTAGGGAAAGTGTTGGATAGCAGAGGGGAATAATTTACTATTCCCACTCCACCGAGTGCAACAGTAGGGAAAGTGTTGGATAGCGGAGGGAATAATTTACTATTCCCACTCCAATGAGTGCAACAGTAGGGAAAGTGTTGGATAGCGGAGGGGAATAATTTACTATTCCCACTCCAGCGAATGCAACAGTAGGGAAAGTGTTGGATAGCGGAGGGGAATAATTTACTATTCCCACTCCAGTGAGTGCAACAACAGGGAAAGTGTTGGATAGCGGAGGGGAATAATTTACAATTCCCACTCCAGCGAGTGCAACAGTAGGGAAAGTATTGGATAGCGGAGGGGAATAATTTACTATTCCCACTCCAATGAGTGCAACAGTAGGAAAAGTGTTGGATAGCGGAGGGGAATAATTTACTATTCTCACTCCAGCAAGTGCAACAGTAGGGAAAGTGTTGGCTAGCGGAGTGATAAAAATTACTATTCCCACTGCAGCGAGTACAACAGTAGGGAAAGTGTTGGATAGTGGAGGGGTAAAAATTAATATTTCCACTCCAGCGAGTGCAACAGTAGGGAAAGTGTTGGATAGCGGAGGGGAATAATTTATTATTCCCTCTCCAGCGAGTGCAACAGAAGGGAAAGTGTTGGATAGCGGATGGGAATAATTTACTATTCCCACTCCAGCGAGTGCAACAGTAGGGAAAGTGTTGGATAGCATAAGGATAAAAATGACTATTCCCACTCCAGCAAGTGCAACAGTAGGGAAAGTGTTGGATAGGGGAGGGATAAAAATTACTATTCCCACTCCAGCAAGTGTAACAGTAGGGAAAGTGTTGGATAGCATAGGGGTAAAAATTACTATTCCCACTCCAGTGAGTGCAGCAGTAGGGAAAGTGTTGGATAGCGGAGGGAAATAATTTACTATTCTCACTCCAGCAAGTGCAACAGTAGGGAAAGTGTTGGATAGCGGAGTGATAAAAATTACTATTCCCACTGCAGCGAGTGCAACAGTAGGGAAAGTGTTGGATAGCGGAGGGGTAAAAATTAATATTTCCACTCCAGCGAGTGCAACAGTAGGGAAAGTGTTGGATAGCGGAGGGGAATAATTTACTATTCCCACTCCAATGAGTGCAACAGTAGGGAAAGTGTTGGATAGCGGAGGGGAATTATTTACTATTCCCACTCCAGCAAGTGCAACAGTAGGGAAAGTGTTGGATAGCGGAGGGGTAAAAACTACTATTCCCACTCCAGCAAGTGCAACAGTAGGGAAAGTGTTGGATAGCAGAGGGGTAAAAATTACTATTCCCACAAAACAAAATTCAAATTTTAAAAAAAACAAAATATCAACTACAATACAAAATATAATAAAAAACCCAAAAACAAATCATATATAAAAATATAAAAATTAACAAAACATATAAAAATATTTTAATCCAAGTAGCTTTGCAATAAAGCACACTCTCGAAAATCCTTGTGCAATAAGCAGAAAAGCTCTTTATTCCTCAAATTTTGAGGAATAAAGAGCTTTTCTGCTTATTGCACAAATGATATTTTTTACAACTATATTTTTGCAAACAATATTAATTACTTCGATATTTTAGAAAATGATATTTCTTACCTGAAACTCGATATTCTTGACCACGATATTCTTGCAGTCGATATTTATGTATCTCGATATTTTGCGCTCGATATTAGTGCAAGTCGACATTTCCTACTCGATATTCTGACTCTTTACCGGCTGGAGTGACCGGACCGGGCATCAGGCGCTTCCCTGGGAGGCTGGAAGGGTGGGGGACTGCCTTTGTTTCTGGGGGACAGTTTTGTACCAGTGCAGCAGTTTTAAAAGCACTGCAGACTTCCTTGTATAGCCAACAGTTTTAAGACAACAATAAAAGTGGCAAAATAACTCTGGTGATTAATGTACCCGCTGGAGAGACATTTGAGTTTTGTCTAGTGACAGTTTTGGCTCATCTAAGGTAGTGCAGAGGGTTAATATGAATGCTGCAAAGAGCGTGTGCTATGCAGATCACAGAACAGTATTTCATGTGCATAGCTCACTGAGATCCTTTTGTCACAGTGCAGTTCATAAGTTCCAATCGTAATCTATGTTAGAAAGTTATATTTTTTTCCCAGTCTCCTAATTTTGATAAAAAGTTTTTGTTGGGTAGAATTAAATTCTTTTTTTTAAATAAATCTTTTTATTGTAAGAATCAACATAAAAGCAATACAAACAAAAGAAAGTGCAGTGCAGTGCAGTCTTCAACACTTTCGGAAATCTTATTACATTAGTCCAGCAAGTGTGATATCGTTAATCAGTCTACAATGTAATCACGTGTCTCATAAATTCCCATCGTACTCAAAACATTACTAAGCATCGTTATCTGCTGACAACGGGGGAGTATCGCTGAAAGGGGTGCATATCAAACCTCTGCTTTCATTCCAAGGACCCCAGATCTAAGTCCATTTGCGTGGGCATCCCCTGCTCTCGTATATAACCAGGAACAGGGGAGTCTTAATCTCTACTGATGACTGTTAAAGAACTAGAAACACGTGTCTAGAGATCAGCACTATCTGCGCCAACTCTGGCGAAACGCTCTGAATACTAGAGCAAAGCAAGCAACAAGAGACTGCATTAACCAGAATGCCAGTGGCGAACCTTGCTGGGAGGTGAAGCGGTGTGCTCCCACCCCTGTTCCTGTTTAAAAGTACTCCCGTGAGTCATTGAGCTGACGAGCTCGTGGAAGAAGCACCCGTGCGCCAGTGAGAGGTACTTGACCTGATGCAATGTTTGGCAGCCTACTCAGCAAACCCCAAATCTGAAGTCTTAATCTCTACTGATGACTGTTAAAGAACTAGAAACACGTGTCTAGAGATCAGCACTATCTGCGCCAACTCTGGCGAAACACTCTGAATACTAGAGCAAAGCAAGCAACAAGAGACTGCATTAACCAGAATGCCAGTGGCGAACCTTGCTGGGAGGTGAAGCGGTGTGCTCCCACCCCTGTTCCTGTTTAAAAGTACTCCCGTGAGTCATTGAGCTGACGAGCTCGTGGAAGAAGCACCCGTGCGCCAGTGAGAGGTACTTGACCTGATGCAATGTTTGGCAGCCTACTCAGCAAACCCCAAATCTGAAGTCTTAATCTCTACTGATGACTGTTAAAGAACTAGAAACACGTGTCTAGAGATCAGCACTATCTGCGCCAACTCTGGCGAAACACTCTGAATACTAGAGCAAAGCAAGCAACAAGAGACTGCATTAACCAGAATGCCAGTGGCGAACCTTGCTGGGAGGTGAAGCGGTGTGCTCCCACCCCTGTTCCTGTTTAAAAGTACTCCCGTGAGTCATTGAGCTGACGAGCTCGTGGAAGAAGCACCCGTGCGCCAGTGAGAGGTACTTGACCTGATGCAATGTTTGGCAGCCTACTCAGCAAACCCCAAATCTGAAGTCTTAATCTCTACTGATGACTGTTAAAGAACTAGAAACACGTGTCTAGAGATCAGCACTATCTGCGCCAACTCTGGCGAAACACTCTGAATACTAGAGCAAAGCAAGCAACAAGAGACTGCATTAACCAGAATGCCAGTGGCGAACCTTGCTGGGAGGTGAAGCGGTGTGCTCCCACCCCTGTTCCTGTTTAAAAGTACTCCCGTGAGTCATTGAGCTGACGAGCTCGTGGAAGAAGCACCCGTGCGCCAGTGAGAGGTACTTGACCTGATGCAATGTTTGGCAGCCTACTCAGCAAACCCCAAATCTGAAGTCTTAATCTCTACTGATGACTGTTAAAGAACTAGAAACACGTGTCTAGAGATCAGCACTATCTGCGCCAACTCTGGCGAAACACTCTGAATACTAGAGCAAAGCAAGCAACAAGAGACTGCATTAACCAGAATGCCAGTGGCGAACCTTGCTGGGAGGTGAAGCGGTGTGCTCCCACCCCTGTTCCTGTTTAAAAGTACTCCCGTGAGTCATTGAGCTGACGAGCTCGTGGAAGAAGCACCCGTGCGCCAGTGAGAGGTACTTGACCTGATGCAATGTTTGGCAGCCTACTCAGCAAACCCCAAATCTGAAGTCTTAATCTCTACTGATGACTGTTAAAGAACTAGAAACACGTGTCTAGAGATCAGCACTATCTGCGCCAACTCTGGCGAAACACTCTGAATACTAGAGCAAAGCAAGCAACAAGAGACTGCATTAACCAGAATGCCAGTGGCGAACCTTGCTGGGAGGTGAAGCGGTGTGCTCCCACCCCTGTTCCTGTTTAAAAGTACTCCCGTGAGTCATTGAGCTGACGAGCTCGTGGAAGAAGCACCCGTGCGCCAGTGAGAGGTACTTGACCTGATGCAATGTTTGGCAGCCTACTCAGCAAACCCCAAATCTGAAGTCTTAATCTCTACTGATGACTGTTAAAGAACTAGAAACACGTGTCTAGAGATCAGCACTATCTGCGCCAACTCTGGCGAAACACTCTGAATACTAGAGCAAAGCAAGCAACAAGAGACTGCATTAACCAGAATGCCAGTGGCGAACCTTGCTGGGAGGTGAAGCGGTGTGCTCCCACCCCTGTTCCTGTTTAAAAGTACTCCCGTGAGTCATTGAGCTGACGAGCTCGTGGAAGAAGCACCCGTGCGCCAGTGAGAGGTACTTGACCTGATGCAATGTTTGGCAGCCTACTCAGCAAACCCCAAATCTGAAGTCTTAATCTCTACTGATGACTGTTAAAGAACTAGAAACACGTGTCTAGAGATCAGCACTATCTGCGCCAACTCTGGCGAAACACTCTGAATACTAGAGCAAAGCAAGCAACAAGAGACTGCATTAACCAGAATGCCAGTGGCGAACCTTGCTGGGAGGTGAAGCGGTGTGCTCCCACCCCTGTTCCTGTTTAAAAGTACTCCCGTGAGTCATTGAGCTGACGAGCTCGTGGAAGAAGCACCCGTGCGCCAGTGAGAGGTACTTGACCTGATGCAATGTTTGGCAGCCTACTCAGCAAACCCCAAATCTGAAGTCTTAATCTCTACTGATGACTGTTAAAGAACTAGAAACACGTGTCTAGAGATCAGCACTATCTGCGCCAACTCTGGCGAAACACTCTGAATACTAGAGCAAAGCAAGCAACAAGAGACTGCATTAACCAGAATGCCAGTGGCGAACCTTGCTGGGAGGTGAAGCGGTGTGCTCCCACCCCTGTTCCTGTTTAAAAGTACTCCCGTGAGTCATTGAGCTGACGAGCTCGTGGAAGAAGCACCCGTGCGCCAGTGAGAGGTACTTGACCTGATGCAATGTTTGGCAGCCTACTCAGCAAACCCCAAATCTGAAGTCTTAATCTCTACTGATGACTGTTAAAGAACTAGAAACACGTGTCTAGAGATCAGCACTATCTGCGCCAACTCTGGCGAAACACTCTGAATACTAGAGCAAAGCAAGCAACAAGAGACTGCATTAACCAGAATGCCAGTGGCGAACCTTGCTGGGAGGTGAAGCGGTGTGCTCCCACCCCTGTTCCTGTTTAAAAGTACTCCCGTGAGTCATTGAGCTGACGAGCTCGTGGAAGAAGCACCCGTGCGCCAGTGAGAGGTACTTGACCTGATGCAATGTTTGGCAGCCTACTCAGCAAACCCCAAATCTGAAGTCTTAATCTCTACTGATGACTGTTAAAGAACTAGAAACACGTGTCTAGAGATCAGCACTATCTGCGCCAACTCTGGCGAAACACTCTGAATACTAGAGCAAAGCAAGCAACAAGAGACTGCATTAACCAGAATGCCAGTGGCGAACCTTGCTGGGAGGTGAAGCGGTGTGCTCCCACCCCTGTTCTCGTATATAACCCTCTCCGCTTGCATGCACCAGTCCATGTCCGATTCCCAGTCAAGGAACCTTGGATTGGCAACTCCTTTCCATGTTCCGGCTATATTGTGTTTTGCCACCATACAACCCAGAGAGACCCACAACCTCTCAGTTCTCGACAAATCCGTAGCCTCCCAGATATTAAGAAGACAAAGCCGGGGGGAAACATCAATGGGTTTATGACAAATCCGAGATGACGCTGATAAGACCTTTCCCCAGTACTACTGAAGGATCGGGCATTCCCACCATTGGTGTAGGTAAGTGCTGGTGTGACCCCATCCTCTGGGACAGGCCAGGGAGCCCAGAACCCCCATCTTAACAAGCACTGATCTAGTGTAATAGGCTCTGTGTAATAGTTTAAGTTGGATGAGTTTGAATCGAGAACGGATCGCCACCTCACGGGGAGAAGCCAGCGCCTCCCGCCAGTCTTCGTCACTAATGTCCCTTACATCGTCTACCCATTTTGCACGAGTTTTATCCTGGGAATCAGGTGTATTATTAAGTATTTTGCGGTAAGTCAATGAAATGGCTTTTTCTTGGAGGTAGTCGTCTAATAATCTGTCTTCTACGGGCGAGGAGACCGGCAGGTCAGTTCCCCTTGGTATTGCTCTCTGTAGCGCACTACGGGCTTGGAGGTAACAAAAAGTTTCTCTGCTTTGCAATTGGTAGTCTCTCTGCAGATCGCTGAACGGGAGCACTTTACCTTCCACCCATAAGTCGCCAACTCTCGAGAGGCCAATCAGGTCCCACTTATCGAATCCTGGCTGTTTTGACAGCATACCCAGTTGGCATGTTTCGAGCAATGGAGTGACCTGTGCAATTTTGACTTTCCACCCAAGGGCGGCAGTCGCCTTATGCCATAAAGCAATTGTGGTGGAAGTTGGGGTGTGCCTGGGTGCATGTTTCGCCCCACCATAGATAGCCCTTAAGTAATTACTGGGGAGCATGTTATGCCTGTCCATCCTATAGGCTGGATCCGTAACGGGTCGGTGCACCCAATGATTAAGAACCACTAACTGCGAGACCCAGTAATAGGATCTAATAGCGGGCAGGGCGATACCACCGTCGTACCAACTTTTTGTGAACTTAGCTAGAGCTATGCAGGGTGTACCATTATTCCAAAGCAAGGCGCGTACCTCAGATTCAATAGCTTGAAAGTAGTGTGTTGGAACCAAATAGGGTGTGTTTTGTAGGGTGTAGAGAAAACGGGGGAGCGCCATCATCTTATAGAGGGCGGCCCTGCCTAGTAATGTAAGGGGTAGTGTTTTCCAGTGTTGCATGTCCATATGAAAGCGACGCAGAGGCGGAACGAGATTTCGATCGTGGAAAACTGTAAAACTGATCGTAATGTATATTCCTAGGTACAGAAAACCGTCTGTGACCACCTTGGCCTCACAGCCTGTGGGTAGAGTTGGGCGTTCCCCCCTCAAAACATAGACCAGGGATTTATCCCAATTAATAGTATAGCCTGAGTACTTTTGAAAGAGGTCGAATATATGCAGTACACTGTGGATGGAAAACCGGGGTCTGGCCAAGTATAGTAAAATATCGTCGGCGTAGAGGGAGATTTTATCCATCCTGTCTACCGACCAATTGAGGCCCCTGATAAGGGGGTCACCCCTAATCCAGAGTGCCAGAGGCTCCAGGGCCAAAGCGAAGAGCAGAAGCGAAAGGGGGCATCCCTGCCTCGTACCCTTCTGCAATGCAAATGTTGCTGACCTCCCTCCATTCACCGTAATTCGAGCTAGCGGCCTCGAATAAAGGATACGCACCCAGGACAAAAACCGATCCCCAACCCGTATCTTTCAAGTGAGGCAAATAAGAAGGGCCACTCAATCATGTCGAAAGCCATTTTGGCATCTAAAGACATAATCACGGAGCCCTCCTGTAAGGTGGAGGCTCTAACTAGGACTCCGTAAAGGCGTCGGAGATTCAACGCGGTATTCGTAGTGGGCATAAAACCGGATTGGTCCGGGTGTATCAGTTTGTGAAGATAAGGTGAAAGACGCTGAGCCAGAATTTTAGCTAGTATCTTGATTTCTGGGTCTAGTAGGGAAATAGGCCTGTACGAGCTACACTGCTCGGGGGGTTTACCCTTTTTGTGTATGACAACAATATTCGCTAGTCTCTGCGTTTCAGGCAACACGCCCCTGATCGTGCTCTCCTCGTACATCCGTATGAGAAATGGGGCAATCGTAGAGGCATTAAATTTGCAGAGTTCAATTGGGAGGCCACTGGGTCCCATGGCCTTTCCAAACTGCAAGGCGCCAATTGCCTTAGACACCTCCTCGGTTGTCAAGGCGGCGTCTAGATCTTTGACATCCTGGGGTTCTAGAACGGGGAGTTGTAGAGTGGCTAGCAGTTCCGCCGCTTCAGCATGAGTAGAGGCCTGCGTAGCGGTGTAGACCCACTCAAAGTGGTCGGCAAATGCTCTCGCAATCCCTGTTCTGTCCTGCAGTTTCACGCCTACCTGGTCTATAATCTCAGCCACCCACCTGTTGGCCACTTCCCGCTTATCGAGCCGCGCTAACAGCTTACTGGCCTTGTCACCAATATCATAGACACGATGCTAAGTGGCCCGATAATGGGCCCTAGCTGCATCCTCTGCGATGTTCCTATACTCATTTTGCTTTATGGATAATTTGTGCGTGGTATCTGGCGTGCCTGACGTCACGAGCTCACGTTCGAGAAGGGCAATCTCACTTTCTATCTCATCCAGTTGTTTCCGTTTTTCATTTCTATGTCCCTCTACCGCCGGCACCCCACTACCCCGGATCACCGTCTTTAGAAATAAATTCTTATTAGTGAAGTCAACTCTAAAAACTGTGCTACATTTTGAATCTTGAGTATGTACTTCCCCAGACCAAGGCCTCTTGAAAAATGCCTACCAGTATTGGCGACATGTGAATCCTACACCGTGTAGTCCCCTTTGTCTTATGCAACATTTTCTATACACTGATTTACACATGTCTGATTCATTGTCTCTGTATGTGTGTTTGATATAAAATGCTCCAACACCCTACACTGGTATGGGAGGCACTATAAAACAAATCAAATACATGTGAGAGAGGTGCTTTGGAGAGATGAGAGGCACTGTTGGAGGGTGATAGTGAGGGAATCATTGAAGAGCCCCAATAAATATTGTCATATCCTGGTGCACTGTAAGGTCATCATTTACTATGCTTTAAAAACAAATACAATTAAATATAAATTGAAAAATGTGTTGTAGAATGCACCATTTTTCCCAATTTTCTGAGGGAGAGGACCCCTGCCAATCCCCCTTGTAGATGTTAGGCTCACTCACTGCGCTCGCTATACACCGCATGGAGTCTGGTCTGACAAAATTTGCCTGGGCTGCTTTGGGTTCCCAGTCCCGCCCTGGTTACTACTGAAAGATCAGAGCTGGGTGGCGATTGAGAAATAGTGCTTTACCATAGTGTGGGTATTGCGTATGTTCCACTTCTTTTTGTTTGGCACTAAGTTTGCATTGCAAATTGATCATAAGCCATTGAAGTGGTTGATGGCTATGAATGGAGAGAATCCCAAGTTGTTCTATTTTTCTGCAAGGGTTACATTTTGTAGTGGAGCACACAGTAGGATTAAGGCACTGGTATACTGATGGACTTCCTGTTGGGATGGAAAAGATCCTTGCATGGTGATAGAAGTACACCCCTGCTCTGAGTGTCACACCTGCAACTATATTTGAGTCTATAATGCTGATTTTTGTAGTGAATGGCAAACACAAATCATGTGTGTGCACCATGTCATTGGCTTGTCTCACAGATTAAGGTCTTGTTTGACCACGGGGGTGCCCAAAGCACTACCCTCATGATAGTGAAAGGCTACCTTCTTTGACGGGTCTTAAGTAGCAAGAGGGCAGTGGGGACAGCATACCATGTTGTGATCAGTAGGAGTTAACATGCCTTTTTGACCTGTGTCAGTGGAGTGAGGTCTATAGGCATGTAAAGTTCCGCTGCTGTGTGCTTAACTCACCGAGTTAGTATGTAGTGCTGTGCAGCGCACATGTGATTGTATATGTGTGCTAAGTGTGGGTGTGCCTGTGAATGGCACAATACATGGAAGACTCTGGGTTCCATTTTCGGAGATCCAGAGCAGACTGTAGGAGCATGGGGAGGAAGAGGAAACCCCCAGACGGATTTGTGGTTTGCTGCATTCCTGGGAGCTGGGTGGAACACACACTGGACAAAAGAAGAGCCAGGCTCTTCTGTACACTCCAAAGGATGCTCTTTGATTCTGAGAAAGATCATAGGAAAGGGGCCTGGGCAGAAGTTTGGAAGGAGATGGGGATGCTAAGAGAATCACAAAGAGTGGGGCTTCTGCCCTTTGACAATGCTTTGATGCACATGTCACTGTGGCTGACATCCAGGTTTGGACCTCTAGTCACTCCCGTGGCCTGTGTTGTGGTGCCATCAGATCTGGAGTAGCTCCTGCTGTGACAGACTGCTTTCTGGAGAAGGAGAAGGGCATAGGAGTGGGCGCTTCAAAAGGAAGCAGACCCCAGAATAAACTTGAAGGACTCAGACACTAAACCACATTTCTGTGTGTGGAAATAAACTATAAGAATGAGAGCTTGAGGCCCCAAAAAGGTCAACTGCCAAGTATCCAGTCAAGCTGTATGTAGAGGAGGAGAAGCTCTACAAGACCTCTACCAGTGACTAAGACTGGGGTAAGGTCTGCCAGTTTCCCAGCTGGGTGAGGGGACATCATCCAGGGAAACCCAACACCACCTGCCCCAGAACCTGGAGCACCAGTTCCTGCCTGCTTGCTAAGACCAATGAGGCCTGTGGGGAAGAGAAGAGCACTTGGTGGAAGCGAGGGCCAGTGCAGGGACACCTTAAGGATTTTAGGGGCCCTGGGCAATGTATTTTGGGGGCTCCTTTTCGGAACAGATTTGAATTTATGATACAGTTTCAGCTGCTCTTTCATGCCCTCTTTGTCCAGGCCACCGACAGCACACAGCACACTGGTCCAAATTCAAAATTGTTTACATCAGTATTCAGGGATAATGATGTGTGTAATAGTACTGCAAATAATCTATGTGGCCCCTCCCATTTCAAATTTGTCAGGTCCTGTTTTTATCTAAAAGATACATGTTTATGGATGTTGCATGAAATATAAACACAACATCTGTCTGTGAGACTCTTACACATTACTCACGTTAAAAATAAACTGAAGAAAAACAAAAGAGGGGCGTGGCCAGGCTGCCGACCAAGATGGCCGCGCAGCGCTGAAGCTCCGCCAGCGAACCCGACATCCTTGCCCTATCCTACCTACATCCTGTGCCATCCTTCCCGCAGACGGCCGAATCGGGCACAGAGATAAGCCCTGCTGTGGCGGAATTGACCAGAGCTGCTGTGGAGCGGCGGAACCTGGAATCATGAGCTGCGGAGCATGAGATTGCGGCTCCGGAGGCCTGTGAGGTGTGAGATTTGGGGCGCGGCCACCGGGCGCGCTCCGGTTGACTCCCTCCGAACTCACCTCGCTTCCTTGAAGAGCAGCGGTGCTTAGAAGCCCTCCGGAGGACTGGTGTGCGTGAATCACGGCTTGACCCCCTTGGACTTGGCCCTCGACTCCTCGCCCCACAGGTAAGCCGGCCCGCGCCGCTCCCGGAGGCCCCGCGGTGAGAGGGGCCGCGGGTGAGCCTGGAGGCCAGCCACCAGGCTGGTCGGGCCGGTTGGGGGGGGGCGCTGGGGGAGTGTTGTTCAGCTGTCGGGGGTTAAAGCGCCTCTGGGCTCCAAGACGCACCAACAGCAGCAGAATTGTGTGTGCGCAGCTCTGCACTGAAGTGTGCTTGGAGTGCCCGATTGCTGGGGCTGCTTCTTCCTCGTGGCCTGGCCTTTGACGGCCCACATTATCACAGCCTACCTAGGGGTGTACTTGAGACTGCTCCGTCCCCCGACAGCAATGTTCAGAGCCTTGCCTCAGTGAAGGGGGCCGGGGGGGTGCTGAGATTTTTATCTGCATTGGTCTGCCTGGCCTTGGGGCCTCTCAGTATATTATACCGCCATGTTTTGAGCGGGTACCATTCTACTGTCCCTGATCGAGCTAAAATTGAGAGACGTGGCATTGAATCCTGCAGATATAGCTGCGGCACAGATCGGTGTCCCCCTGGTCTACCGCCCACCTGCCCCCGGTCCGCAGGGAGGGTCATGGGACGCAAGGACCCTAAACAAAGATTACTGCAGTTTGGTCGTCCGAGCGATACATCTGCGGAGTCTGAAACCAACATGGTTGAAGGGGGAGCAGTGGGGGCCAGTTCAACCAATGCCCCCCCCGGGTCGGACGCACTGATGCAGGAGCTGAGAGCGGGTTTCAAGGCCATAGATAGGCATTTCGATGTCCTAGAAAAGCATCTGGATACCATGGGAGTTAAATTGGATGCGCATGAGAAGCGCCTGGACAATGCAGAAGGCAGGGTGTCCGATCTGGAAGATGGAGCCGCTCAATCCACCAAACTCCTGGAGCGAATGGAGAAGATCCTTAAAAAAGTCGCCATGAAAAACGAGGATTTAGAAGCGCGCAGTCGGCGCAGCAATGTGCACATTATAGGTGTGCTGGAGTCCGCAAATACACGGCGCATGGACTTATTTGTTGAGACCTTGCTCACAGACCTTTGTTGTAAGGAGGCTTTTACCGCCACTTTCCTTGTGGAGCCAGCGCACCACTCCCTTGGCCCTCGTCGCAATCCGGGCTGCCCTACCAGACTCATTATAGCCCGGCTCCTAAATTTCCGGGACAGGGATACGGTGTTGCGATTGGCGAGAGAAAATGGCACCATATCCTGGCAAGGTTCGACAATAGCGTTATTCCCTGATATTACTGCTATGGTCCAGGAGGCAAGGAGGAAATACACAGGTGTGAAGGCCACGCTCTGCAATTTGGGACTCAGATATGGCAAGATATATCTGGCCCGCCTTCGGGTTGATGTCGAGGGGAGGTCCCGAATATTTGATACCCCCACAGCAGTTCAAGAGTTTTGCAAAGACTATAAAGGGAGCTCCGGTACCAAGAATAAAGACTTTTCTCGAGCTCCCCCCCTCACAGTGGCTCAGTGGCTAGTGTGGAACTCTTTTCCTCCGAATGATCACAGCTACTGGGACCAGAGCGCAAAGACGAATTAATCTGTAAACTTCTGTTCTAGGGCAAGATATGTGTTTTAAATTCTCCTGCAACGTTCGGTAGTTGGTGAGGCGTTGCCTCAGCCCAAGTGTGTATCACTTTAAGTCTGCTTTAATAATCAGAATGTATTTTGGTTTGCTTCTTCTTTATTATCTATGGTGTTTCCATGATACATTCTATTGGTTAGTTTCTGGGGATATTCCCTGCAATTGGGTGTGCAGGGATGGGTGGGGGGCGGAGGGTGGGGCTGTATATTTTCACAGGGTACCATTGCTTCTATTTCAGATTGCTCACTGTAACAGGTTGTGTGCTAATTGCAATGCACACACACAGTCATTTTTAAATCACCTATTTCTCTTCGTGGGGTAAATTGTACACCTTTTCGAACCTGGCACTGATCACTTGGAACGTGAGGGGCCTAAATAACGCGAGGAAGGGGAAACAGGTGTTGCACTACTTACAGAGGCATCAAGTCGATGTTGCATTTCTACAAGAGACGCACTTGCCTAAGTCAGCCTCCACCAGTTTTGCTTCATCTTGAGGCCCCCATCACTATTTTGCGAACTATAGCACATATGTCAGGGGAACAGCCGTACTGATTCATAGATGGCTGCCCTTTCAATTTTCTGGGGTCCACAACAATGCTGAGGGTCGCTATACGATGGTAGTGGGTCACTTGATGGGCTATCGCATGGCATTTGTTTGTGTTTATGCGCCTAATGTAGACGACCCAGAATTCTTTCACCATCTCCATACGCAGCTCATGCAGTTAGATGTGGACTACATTTGCATGGGTGGGGACTTTAACCTCCTATTGGACCCGGCGCTGGATAGTACGTCCGACTCCCCAGACACTAAGCCACGGGCGCGCCGTGCGTTGTTGGAACTGTGCGACTCGCTTGGTCTTGTAGACGTGTGGCGACTCTGCCGGCCATGGGGAATCCACATATACTCATTATTCTGCGCACTACAATACCTGGACACAATTAGATTTCTGGCGTGTAACCCTCAATTTGGCAGCTTGATATAGGGCATCTCAGCATCTCCCTAGCAAGTTCTCTGATCATTCCCCTGTAGTTCTAACTGTCAGGATCCCTAGACCTAAGGGTTGTGAGAGACAGTGGAGAATCTCCAGTCAGGCGCTGATGGATGAGGTGTTCCGTTCAGAACTTTGAGATGCGATTGTGGAATATTTTGACTTAAATAAAGGATCTGTGCAATCGTGGGCCACTCTTTGGGAGGCTTTTAACGCTTACATGCGGGGGGTCTGTATCTCTAAGCATGCTGGGGTACTGAAAGATCTGAGACGTACGTTAGCTCGCATCGAGCAGCAGCTAGAG
Source organism: Calotriton arnoldi (assembly GCA_963921515.1). Lineage (NCBI taxonomy): Eukaryota > Metazoa > Chordata > Amphibia > Caudata > Salamandridae > Calotriton > Calotriton arnoldi. The sequence goes on from CAWUFW010008662.1 coordinate 822,679, forward strand.
TCCCTTGACAGGGAACAAGCTGAGCAGTCTGACCCGACTAAACACGGCCGACGATTGACACTATTGACAGAATTTAGGGAAGCGGCTGAGCGTGAGACACATTTCTTAAGAAAATATGCCATTGCGGGACGATATGGTGAGGGAGACAGACCTGGCCGCACTTTAGCGCGCCTTCTGAGACCCTCTGCCGGACAATCCTACATTGCCTGTATCCGTTCCCCAAGTGGAAAGATACTGACGGGCACCCCGGACATACAGGATTAATTTCTGGACTACTAATCAAATCTGTACTCGACGCGCGTAGTGCATAGCGCTGAGGATCGCAATGAATACTTAGCAGAAATTATGCTGGTGTGGCTTGATAAAGCCATGCAACAATTTCTAGCTGAGCCATTCTCTGCCAAGGAAATCATTAGTGCTATTTACACCATGAATGTTTCGTCTGCCCCGGGATTAGAGAGATTCACGGGCAATTTTTATAAAGCCTACAAGAACCTCTTAGCGCCTTACCTTCTCGAGGTCTATAATGAAGCGTTCAAACGCAAGGAACTGCCCCCCACGCTACGTGAGGCGGTAATAATCCTTCTCCCTAAGGCCGGGAAGGACCCTCTCCTGTGTGGTTCATGTAGACCATTATCACTTTTAAATCTTGATTATAAAATTCTAGCTGAAATGATTGCGTTGAGACTGGCTTTGCTGCTAGATCGAATTATCTCCCCGACTCAGGGGTCGATTCCTATCTCGGTCGGTAGGGCTCCGAATCGGATTCGGCTTTACCGGATCCGAGTCGGAGGCTTTGTTTCTGACCGAGTCGTACAGAGGTCCGGACGCCCAAGTACGATGCGATTGAACGCAATATCGCCGACCGACTCGTTTCTGGGTCCGAACCGCTCCGTCCGACTCGTTCGCACTCGATTCGTACTGCGCAATGGAGACGTTTTAAGACCGAGCCAGTACGATGCACGATCCGGACAGCCGGATCGAGTCGGAGCCTCCGACACGTGAAAGCTCTCGGAAGCGGACTTCGGGGGTCCGTGCCGGACCCCCCTTCACCCGTAGCCTTACGAGTCGGACACAGGGGGGACCCATGGGTCCCCCCTATACATGCGTGTACGGTGCGGATGGCACCAACGCGTATCCACTACAGGGGGCACCCTTTTGCGCAACGTACCCAATGAGTCAATGGGAGCCCATGTATGCGTCGTACAACCGGCTCCCATTGACTTCAATGGGAGTCCGACCGAACCGAGACCGGCAGCATACGGCCGCATCGTACTCGCTCGGTCGGACTGCAGGGGTCCGGCTCGGTCGGAAAACAATCCGGATCGGTCGGAGAGCTCTCCGACCCAGATCGGAATCGGCCCCTCAGTCGGGATTTGTCCGGAGTCTCACCGGAGGTCCCGGCGGCTGTCATATTACTTGACACCGAAAAAGCTTTTGACTCCTTGGAGTAGCCCTTTTTTCTTGGCAGTTATGAGGAAGATGGGAATGCCTAAGGGGTTCATTGAACTCACTGCACTAATTTATACTTCACCTACCGTTAGGCTTCGGCTGAACGGCACCCTGTCCTCTCAATTTGCTCTTACCTGTGGCACTAGGCAGGGCTGTCCGCTTTCACCGTTGCTTTTCATTGTTGTGCTGGACCCTTTGGTCCAACAATTGCAGGAGCGGCATCTACACAGGGGTTGTCAGTTCAAGACGGGTCCTCTCTTAATCTCACTTTACGCCGATGATATTATTCTTTACATGCGTCATCCTCAGGAAAATTTGGAGCCTCTAATCAGAGAGATCATCCGATTTGGTGGATTCTCCGGTCTGGGCATAAACTGGGATAAGTCCGAAATTTTCCCGTGGCATTACACAACGCGGGGACTTTCGCTTTTAATTAGGTTTCCCCCAGTAGAAATGTTATTTGAATTGTCTCACTACTGGGCCTAATTTCTCTTTTCCCCGTGGGTAGGAGCTTCTTGAATTTGTTACACAGTGTGGATGCTAAAGGTTGTCCTAGTAGCTGCTCCGTTTGTGAACTAAGACTGGTGATATAATGTTTAGATAATTGTTGTTATGTATCACGCTTCATGTATTGTTTGCTACATCACATTACTTCATCACAAAGTCTGTATGTCTTTGTTTTATTTGTTGCCTTAATATGTATAATTTGCCCTAATTTGCTCTTGACTGAAACGTATCCGCACTTACCTGACCCATGATTAAATGTGGAGTAAAGTGTACAGAACAAAGTAGCAAATAAATGCTTCAAGCCCATATCAATTGAATTGATGGCCTTTAGTCTGTTAAATTGGTTTAGCAGCATTTGAATGTGACGGCTAGGACAGCCCCTTTTTTCCTACTTTTACAAAGTGGGCATTTTCTTTGTTTAACCATTCTGTGTGCCTCTGCCTGTTTGTGTATTCACTGTCTGGTTTTGGAGTGACAGAGGCTGGGGGCTGTGCAGTCACTCTAGACAGTCGCAAAGGGGGTGGGTGGTTGAGGGGTGTCCTGCCTTTCCTGGGTGACTCATAACTGGGCTGAATAGACCTGAGTTGCATTTACAATAGTGGAAGGAGTTTTCCTAGCACCTGAATAGGCTGTGTCTCTTTTGCACAATGCTGTCTCCACCTCCGGTAGGGAAGCTGGGCCGGAGAGGTGGAACTCAGAGACCCTTGCCACAAAGAGAACAAAGAGATATGGGGTATGAGTATTGGACCTTAAACCCCAAAGAATTAGATTACTTCTGGACTCAAAAGGACCCTCTGCCAACGTGAAGGGCTGGGGAGCTGTAAGGAGGAGTACTACCCCTTTGCTGTGTTGCTTTGCTTTGCAGGTCATGCAGTTGCTGCTTCTGCCAAAGAGAGGACAAAGACTGGAACGTTGCTGTGAACCTGCTTGAAGAAGAATCTCCAAGGGCTTGTGTATGCTTGCCTCCTGTTCTGAAGTCTCAGGGCCACAAAGACTTCACCTGCACCCACTGACCAGCACCTTGACTCCTCTGTGGACTCCTGTATTCAAAAGGGGCAGCAACTCCAGTTCCTGGGCCCTGAGAATTGCGTGGTTGGTGCTGCAAAGCAAGAAAAACAACTCCAACGCTGTCTGCGATGCCGCCAGTGATGCCGCGACCTGCACCGCAGTCGGGGGCACTGCTCATGCACGAAGCACCGCCCCACCTGCACCACAGCTCCGACGCCCTTCGACGCCTGCCAATGCCTGCAGTTATTGGCCTTCCCGATTCCAGTGCTCACACTGATGCCGTCACCACCAGCGCCAGCATTACATTATCACGGAACTGATAACCCACGAGGGTGATTTCACGAACTCTACAACGTTGCATCGCCTCACCACAACGGATGCCTCACCATTGCCGACGCCTAACTTCCCTGTCCTGGACGCCTCGCCTCCTCACGGACTTAATGCCTCACCTCCCCCGTGGCAGTAGTGAATCAGCTTCTCCTCGGCACCGGCGCCTCACCTCCACGATGCCATGCAGTGCCTGTTGAGTTCGTTTTTTCAAGGTACTGTTATTTGGGGGTTTGTGTGCCTGTCACAAAGTCGTATTAGCCCCAAATGGAGCTATGTTATTTCTATAGTTCTTTTTTGAAGTAACCGTTTTAAAAGTGATAACTTGATACATGTATGTTGAATTTTTTTTGTTTTGGTCTTGTTTGGTTTAGATAAAGATACTTTATTTTTTTAAACTGGTGTGGTGTCCATTTGTGGTGTTTTCACTGTGTTGCTGTGTTTTTGGAGTACAAATACTTTACACATTTCTTTCGGGATAAGCCTGTCTGCTTGTGCTAAGCTACCAAGGAGGTGAGCAGGGGTTATCTAAAGTGTGTAACTCCCTTACCCTGACTAGAAGGAAGGGTCCATACTTGGACAAAAGTGCATACCTCCACCAGTTAGAAACCCCCATTTCTAACAGAGCCCACTTTGCCCATGCCTTAAAAGGTCTCTGGTCCAGAGGGGAATCCTGTCGTATATATCACAAGATGTGAGTAAGCAGCTGCTTCTCCGATCAGACATTTGCCCTGTGCAGATTCAAGACAGCTATTCTTATGCCAGAGGGGGCTGCCATGAAGTTTTATGCTGTAAAGATCGAGCCGTCGCCTATGCGCAGAGGAATAGTGACCCTGTATGCTGGGAGGGCACTGGGACAAAGCAAGACAAAAGGACTTGACTTCATAGACTAAAGATATATATACGAGTATAGACCACCACCAAGGGTTGGAAGCAGTGAAACACTTTTTAAATAACAGACCCTGTGAATTTTATGAACATAACAAAATGCTTTTAAAACTGATTGCTTGGTGCCTCAATAATAATTTCTTTATGTTTGGCAAAGAATTATTCAAACAGCTACGTGGAGTGGCGATGGGAGCCTGTTTCTCCCCCAGCTATGCTTGTTTATATGTAGGCTGGTGGGAGGAACAGGTTCTTAAAGTCAAACATCATAAAGCATTTAATCAACATGTTTTATACTGGCTCAGATTTATAGATGATGTTTTTATATTATGGAAGGGATCTGAAACAGCAGCCAGAGATTTTATAGAGGCCATTAATGTGAATGATATGAACCTTACATTCACCTCACATATAAGTAACACTTGCATTGAATTCTTGGACATCAAGGGGTATATTAAAAATGGTCGGTTTGAAACTACTTTATTTAGAAAACTTACAGCCGGAAATGCAACACTGCATGCGAGTAGCGCCCACCCAAAGCATCTGATACAAAGTATACCATATGGTGAAATTTTAAGACTAAAGCGTATCTGTAGCTGTGAATCTGATTTTGAAAAATGTGTTACTGATACTACAAATAGACTTAAAAAACGTGGATACAGTGACAGTATATTAGAAACAGCTATACTGAAAGCTAATGTAAAATCAAGACATAGCCTCTTCCCAACTAATGAGGGAGAAGAGAGAATTAGTACTGTTGGGGCCGAGACCAAGGCCAATGATACAGAGGGCCCGCGTCTGATCACTACCTTTAGTAGTGAAGAAAGGAAGATCAGATCAATAATAAAAAAGAATTGGCCCATAGTACTAACGGATGGAGTTTTGGGGAATAGACTCCCTGAGGCACCTACTATTACTTTTAGAAAATCAAAAACTATGGGATCAACATTGGTCAAGAGTAGCCCAGAAATATATCAGAAGGGAACATGGCTTAAACCAAAACAGGGTTTTACTAAATGTTCATCTTGCAGAGCCTGTAAATTTGGTATCAATAAAACACATTACAGCACCCCATTTTGTAACAATGAAATTGCCATCAGAGGAAGCTTTAATTGCAGAACAGAATATGCAGTCTATATTCTGACATGCACCTGTGGCCTTAATTATATTGGAAGCACAAAACTGCAGGTGCATGTCAGAATCTTGCAGCATATAAGAGCGATCATTAATAGTGACACTGCCTATCCTGTCGCTAGACATTTTAAGAGGATACACAACAACAATGTCAGCTGCCTCACATACTATGTTATTGACGCTATCCCCAAACATTATAGGGGTGGCAATAGGGAGCGTCAACTTAGACAGCTAGAAACCCGTAGAATCCTTGAATTTGATTGCAAAGCACCTAATGGGCTTAACACCACAGAAGATATGCATAATTTTTTATAAAAAATTATTTATAAAAGGAATTGTTTGGGAAAAATTATTTATAAATCTCCTGGAAATTTTTAAAGATAACAACTAACATAATTATGCACTCCCATTCTTGTGTTTTTTTCCTCTCCCTTTTTCTTAAATCATGAAGTAATGGTTTTAATAAGGGCTGTTTTTCACTATTTAATATCTTATTTTAACATGTATTAACTGATAATTTGCAAGTTTTTACTGTTATAAGATGTGAGGGAACATTGTATAATCTTATGACTGATCTGTCCCATTCTTGGTTTTTTTTTCCTCTCCCTTTTTCTTAAATCATGAAGTAATGGTTTTAATAAGGGCTGTTTTTTACTATTTAATATCTCATTTTAACATGTATTAACTGATAATTTGCAAGTTTTTACTGTTATAAGATGTGAGGGGAACATTGTATAATCCTATGACTGATCTGTTACGATACCACCTGCCGCTGCTATAAATCTCATTGCACAATTTTTTTTGTTGCACATTTTGCACTTTTTGCACCTAATCACTTTTTTGCTGCTATTGCACTTTTGCACAATTAACGCATTTTTAACATTGGTCATGAAGGACAACAAATTGGGATGTATTTATACAGTAAGAGCCCAAGTTCATGGATTATCCAATTAATCTGGCAATGACTTTTGAGGAGAACAATAAAGTTTTTTGATCGTTGTTGAAATAAGCATTTATGTGGAGATAAAATTCAGATATATCATATTGCCTCAACAAATACAACATTTTAATTATGTATGTATAATAATTGTATCAAACAAGCAATTGCCGTTGTGAATACCGCGTTATATTTAATGTGTTATTCCTAGTCAAACTACAGAGCATTTGTTAATCCGAGTGTTAGTCTGTCTTTCATGTTGTTGATCATGTGATATGCACGTCATAGAGGTGTGTACAAAGCATATTATAAAACTTAATGTCGAACTACGCTCCACATGTGAACAAGGGCTTTCGTGCCCCGAAACGCGTTATCCTTTGTAAGGAGGGAGCAATAAAATATACTTCTTGCCTAATACGCTGGGTCTGACTTCGACTGTCCAAACCAGCAGTGTTACTGTATGGCTGAAAAAACACTGCATGTCCCTCCCATCCTTAAATGCAGCCATGGATCTGTGGACATAAGGCTACACACCCCATTGACATGAAGTCAGCATGCTAGGCAGTGTATCACACATTTATATTACCCAGTCTCAGACCAACGTCTGTATTTTTATTGCTGAAGATGGGCTGTAGAAATGTCCATGTTGCCATCCTCCCCAAATACTCAAGTGCAATATTTACTAGGCCATGTATGGAGCATGGCATATGAAAAAAGAGGATGCATGCACATTAACTTGCACTCACAGGCACATACTACTGCAGAGCAACATCATGTGAGCACTCTTTGCACTCTCAAACTTTCACTCTGAAACACTTACCAGTACATCTGGAGCACCATGTAGCCTCCCATACTGTGAAAGCACCTCGTCCACCAGGACCTCCAGCTCCTCTGTGGTGAAGGGACGGGCCCTGATGTTCTCAGTTCTCGCCATCACTGGGTCCAGGAGACAGGAACAGCAGCAGTTGGGGATGAAGAATGGCAGGCAGCGGTGTCTGGATGCAGTGGAAATGTGTGGCTCTCTCACAGACATATATAGCCCCCTGGGGTTGTTTCAGTGGTACTCAGCAGCTGCTCTAATTGGTGTTCCAGGTCAGCTTTTTTAAAATGTAACCAATGACCGGGACCGCAGTGGCGGTGCACGCCTACCGTGATTTTCAAATGTGTATTTCACTACCGCGATCGTGGTTCCCATTGGCTGAAAGGGTATGGGCATTGGTGGTGTCACACCGCGGGGCCCAGGCGGTCGCTACCGCAATTGTGCATCTTTCAATTGTACCCAATGACCGGGCCCGCAGTAGTGGAGCACGCCTACCGCGGGTTTCAAATGTGTATCTCACTACCGCGATCGCCGTTCCCATTGGCTGAAAGGGCATGGGCATTGGCGGTGTCACACCGCGGGGCCCAGGCGGTCGCTACCGCAATTGTGCATCTTTTAATTGTACCCAATGACTGGGCCCGCGGTAGCGGAGCACGTCTACCGCGGGTTTCAAATGTGTATTTCACTACCGCGATCGCGGTTCCCATTGGCTGAAAGGGCATGGGCATTGGCGGTGTCACACCGTGGGGCCCAGGCAGTCGCTACCGCAATCACGCATCTTTCAATTGTACCCAATGACTGGGCCCGCGGTAGCGGAGCACGCCTACCGCGGGTTTCAAATGTGTATTTCACTACCGCGATCGCGGTTCCCATTGGCTGAAAGGGCATGGACATTGGCGGTGTCACACCGCGGGGCCCAGGTGGTCGCTACTGCAATCGTGCATCTTTCAATTGTACCCAATGACCGGGCCCGCGGTAGCGGAGCACGCCTTCCGCAGGTTTCTAATGTGTATTTCACTACCGCGATCGTGGTTCCAATTGGCTGAAAGGGCATGGGCATTGGCGGTGTCACACCGCGGGGCCCAGGCGGTCGTTTCCGCGATCGTGCATCTTTTAATTATACCCAATGACCGGGCCCGCGGTAGCGGAGCACGCCTACCGCGGGTTTCAAATGTGTATTTCACAACCGTGATCGCGGTTCCAATTGGCTGAAAGGGCATGGGCAATGGCGGTGTCACACCGCGGGGCCCAGGCGGACGCTACCGCGAATTGGCATTTTTCAATTGGTGCCAATGACCGTAATTGCGGTGGCGATGCACGCTTACAGCACCTATGGTCACATCATGCTGTAGCAATGGCAATGGCCAGTTCTCATCATTGAACAGTAGACACTTACAATGAATCATGCCACCAGATTGTTAAATTCAATGCTAGTGTGACATTGAACTCACTGATGACTACACATGCCATGTCAGTGCACAGGATTACGTGCATTGGCATGTACTCCCTCACATGTCACATATGATATTTGTGTGCATGTACACAGATCTGTTGTGTAATGGACTCTCAAATTTATAAACATGTAAATGTGTGAGATGGCTAATCAACCCACAGTAATGATGGTCTGACTACATAATGTGCCTATTTCACTGTGTAGATTGCTGAACTCATTTTGATAGTTGATCTTTATACACACACTGTGCTCATTGTGTTGTTAATGTGTGCTCAGTACGACTCACACAAGAAGGTGTGGCAGGTACAGCAGCTACGTAGAAGCCAGCAGTGTTGCTGTTTCAAACATGTGCTGTGTCAACTACTCTCAGGGCTTGTGACACAAGATGTTGGAATGTACCATTTTACATTCACATAGTCTGAATCTGTTTTGAGGGTACTCAGTATGTACATACTGAACATGTGTACAACTACTTGAGAGCAAGGTGTCTCTGCATGTGACTTGTGCTGTAAGCTGTTGTTTCAGTCCAGTCATTGTTGGCGATGTGTCAGTCAAGACGTAAGATGTTGGACACATCTCATAGGGGAATTTAATTGACATGTGTCCATTTTTATTTTATGTAGGAGACGACCAAATGTGCATCGTCCATTCACATTGCTGGCGGACATGGAAGATGAGGACATCATACGTAAATTCCGTTTGGATCGACCTACTCTTCAAGAGCTATGTGGTCAGTTGGAGCCCCATCTGAGGCCTCGCAGAACCTATCCGACTGCTTTGACACCAACATGTAAGGTGATGGCGGCCCTGCATTTCTTTGCAACTGGTTCGTTCCAGTACACGGTGTCCAGCGCAAGTGGGATGTCTCAACCAATGTTCAGCATGGTGCTACGTGATGTCCTGTCTGCAATGATGACATACAAGGACCGCTACATACATTTTCCCAGGAGACATGAATTGGCAGCTGTGAAGGGTGATTTTTATGACCTTGCCCACATCCCTAATGTTGTAGGCGCCATTGACTGCACACATGTTGGCCTGGTTCTACCACGGGCACGTGAGCACATATACAGGAACAGGAAGCATTTCCATTCCATTAATGTGCAAGTGGTATGCCAAGCGGATATGATCATCTCCCATGTCTGTGCCAGATTTCCAGGATCAGCACATGACTCCTACATACTGCGTAACAGCATCGTACCACAGCTGATGGCAAATCTGCATCCGGAGCGTGTGTGGATTGTTGGTGAGTACGCAGAGTCAAGTACTGTGCTGTATGTGTGACATGCTGTCCTCAGCTACTGAAATATTACAAAATTGGTCTGTGTATCTCACACCTAGGTGACTCTGCATATCCCAACCGGCCTTGGTTGCTGAGCCCACTGAGGAATCCCAGGACCCCGGGTGAAGTCCGCTACAATGATGCACATGGGAGGACACGTCGTGTGGTGGAGCGTACTTTTGGTCTTCTGAAGTCTAGATTCCGGTGTCTGGACAAGAGCGGAGGTGCACTACTCTACTCTCCCCAAAAGGTGTGTCAGATCGTAGTTGCATGCTGCATGCTCCACAACCTGGCCTTGCGCAAAGAGATCCCCCTGCTCCTGGACGATGATGAGCAGCAGATGTCCCCCCTGCAAACCCACACATGTCCAGCAACGAGGATAGTGGAGAGGAGGAAGGTGTTGACCTGCATCAACAGCTCATCAACAACTACTTCCCTTGAGTGTGAGTGACATTGTACAACAGTGACATTGTCTGCTGTCTTTGATGGTAGTGACAAGGCCTAGAAGAGCTTTTTGACTGCTGCCTGTTGTTGGCTCTGTGCTGATGGCTGATGTTTGTGGCACAGGGTAGTTATGACCAGCCACATGATGTCTATGTTGATATTGTTTCTCATTGTAATGTGTGCTGGTTTGTGTACCTTGATAACTAGTGTTGTGTACTGGCTGTGATGCCATCACCTGACAAGTAAATGTCGTTCTCTTGTGTCTTTCTAGGTCCCTTCAGCCTCTCAATGCCTTGTCACAATCAGAGCTTCTGGTACATTGGAATCTGAGTCAACATTGTACATACTGTGATAAACATGGAGCTGACACAAAGACATAGGTGTGTAAAGAGTGTTTATTTACAATGATTGTTTGTGACAGACAAGTGATGTTTTACAAAATGGTGCTAAGTGATTTAATGAGTTGTCAGTGATGGTAAATGAGACAATAGAGTAGTCACAACATTGATGTAGTGCCACAGTCCAACAGACACCTGCCATCGACATGGCAGTGTGGGTAAGGATAGTCAACAAAGTCAATGTCAAGGGAAACAGAGGTGCCATCATGGCTGGCCCTGCGACTGGCGTTTGGATGGTGCTTTGCCATGTGATCCTCCCGTGGTGATTCTCGTACGGCCCCTTTTGCGTTTTCCAGGGGGGGCCACTGCTGCTGGCTCAGCGGTGTCTGAGGAGTCATCCTGTTGCAGCGCACCCCTCTCTGTGGCCGCAGCTGAGGCGGTGGCAGTATCATCCTGCGGGCCACTGGAGGGGGGTTGAGCTGTCCTTTGGGCCACATGACTGTCCCTCAGAACACCGACGAGCGGGCCCATGAGGTCCACAATTTGGCCCATACGCGTGTCCATGGACCTCAGCAGCAGGCAGAGCTCACGCACTTCTTCGAGAACCTGGCCCATGTGTCCCTGGGTTTGCTCGTATGCCCCAAGGACTTTGGTGATGTTGTCCAGGGCTTCGGTCCCAGTGTCCTCTCGAATTGGTCCCCCAGTTGCCCTCCCACCTGCCCTGCTGTCCCGGACCTGTGGCGTTGCCACTCGACACACCCGCAGACTCTCCCCGCCCTCCTGATTGTGTGGTGGTGTTGGTAACCACTGAGGCAGGGAGAGTGTTGCAGGCAGCACTGGTGGTGGTGGTGCTGGTTGAGGCCGCACAGGTCGTTGCAGCAGGGGTCAGCGCTGTTGTTGTTGCTGAGGTGGTGGGGGTGGGGACAGTGGGGGCCTGGGATGTGGTGCGCCCTGGCAGTCCGGATGGGCCAGGTTCTTGCTCCTCATCCGAGAAACGTAGGGTGTCTGCATCCGAGAGTCCATGTTCTGGGGGGGGGGGACTGGCTCTGCAGGTCAGTGTTCTCTTCTGCAGCAGTTAATTGTGGATCTCCTGTTGAACAGAGGTGAAATGGTCATTGAAGTGCACCCCACAAGCTTGGTGTTAGACGTTTGGATGTTACATGTGATACACCACACAGTTTACATTGATATCACTTTGTATGGCTGCAAGGTACTGCGCATCATGACATGATGTGGAGGTACCTACATTACTTGTCCATGGTGTGACATGTAAATAGATACCATCTTCCACGTACAGATTGTGTGATTACAAGGACATGTCGTCATCTAACGACTTGCAGCACATCAACTTTATGGGATGCATCTTTTTGGTTTGCTCTGCATGGAAGACGTTTCATCTGAGCAAGAAATAGCCATTGTAATCTTAAGCATACCTTTTTCATATCATGTACTTTACTTTCTTGTACCAACTGACCATGCATGTTTTGTGTTCATATGGGCCTTCATGCTCTAACACCATGGCACTTACACATAGCATTCAGTGCTGTGCATGATTGGTCCCTGAATTTCTTCAACATGTGACTTGGTGAGTCAAACTTTGTTTTCAGTGACTGTTACGTACGCTTAGCTATCTGCACACTGGAAGTGGCTTTTGGATCTATGCCAAGTTGGGTGACATGTGAGGGCTGGTGTGGTCATATGGCTCCATGCTTTTTGAGAGGAATGGCAGGGTGCATGCACTGTCTACCTACCTGTTCTGTGACACAGTTGAGGGAAATTGCTGCCACATGGTTGTGGGGGTGGGGGGTGTACCATCCTGCTGAGCTGTGGGACAAGGGTGCCTGGTGGGAGTTGTAGTGCTTGCTTCCCACCCACAAACACCCCTCCCTGTTAGGATGTCTGCCTCCCTGTGAAGTGGAGCAGATTAAGGGAATAGGCTACACATGGCTCTGGGATAGGGGAGTGTTCCATCCTGCTCAGGGTAGGACAAGAGAGCATAAGATGGCTACCTACCTGTAAGTTTGAAGAGAGCAATGCAATGTCTGCCACATTGTTCTGGCAGGGGGTGCTCCATCCTGCTGAGCTGTGGGACAAGGGTGCCTGGTGGGAGTTGTAGTGCTGGCTTCCCACCCACAAACACCCCTCCCTGTTAGGATGGCTGCCTACCTGTAAGTTTGAAGAGAGCAATGCAATATTTGTCACATGGTTGTGGAAGTGGGGAGTGTTCCATCCTGCTGAGCTGTGGGACAAGGGTGCCTGGTGGGAGTTGTAGTGCTGGCTTCCCACCCACAAACACCTCTCCATGTTAGGATGTCTGCCTCCCTGTGAAGTGGAGCAGAGGAAGGGAATAAGCTACACATGGCTCTTGGATGGGGGAGTGTTCATCCTGCTCAGGGGTGGGACAAGAGAGCATAAGATGGCTACCTACATGTAAGTTTGAAGAGAGCAATGCAATGTCTGCCACATGGTTCTGGCGGGGGGTGCTCCATCCTGCTGAGCTGTGGGACAAGGGTACCTGGTGGGAGTTGTAGTGCTGGCTTCCCACTCACAAACACCCCTCCCTGTTAGGATGGCTACCTACCTGTAAGTTTGAAGAGAGCAATGCAATGTCTGTCACATGGTTGTTGGTGTGGGGAGTGTTCCATCCTGCTAAGCTGTGGGACAAAGGTGCCTGGTGGGAGTTGTAGTGCTGGCTTCCCACCCACAAACACCCCTCCCTGTTAGGATGTCTGCCTCCCTGTGAAGTGGAGCAGAGGAAGGGAATAGGCTACACATGGCTCTTGGATGGGGGAGTGTTCCATCCTGCTCAGGGGTGGGACAAGAGAGCATAAGATGGCTACCTACCTGTAAGTTTGAAGAGAGCAATGCAATGTCTGCCACATGGTTCTGGCTGGGGGGTGCTCCATCCTGCTGAGCTGTGGGACAAGGGGGCCTGGTGGGAGTTGTAGTGCTGGCTTCCCACCCACAAACACCCCTCCCTGTTAGGATGGCTACCTACCTGTAAGTTAGAAGAGAGAAATGCAATGTCTGCCACATGGTTCTGGCGGGGGGTGCTCCAACCTGCTGAGATGTGGGACAAGGGTGCCTGGTGGGAGTTGTAGTGCTGGCTTCCCACCCACAAACACCGCTCCCTGTTAGGATGGGTACCTACCTGTAAGTTAGAAGAGAGCAATGCAATGTCTGCCACATGGTTCTGGCGGGGGTGCTCCAACCTGCTGAAATGTGGGACAAGGGTGCCTGGTGGGAGTTGTAGTGCTGGCTTCCCACCCACAAACAACGCTCCCTGTTAGGATGGCTACCTACCTGTAAGTTTGAAGAGAGCAATGCAATGTCTGCCATATGGTTCTGGCTGGGGGGGTGCTCCATCCTGCTGAGCTGTGGGACAAGGGGGCATGGTGGGAGTTCTAGTGCTGACTTCCCACCCACAAACACCCCTCCCTGTTAAGATGGCTACCTACCTGTTAGGTGAAGGTGAGCAATGGAATGGCTGCCACATGGTTCTGGGTGGGGGGAGTGCTCCATCTTGCTCAGCTGTGGGACAAGGGTGCCTGGTGGGAGTTGTAGTACTGGCTGCCTGTACACATGCCCCCATGGAAATATTGCTAACTACCTTTGAGGTGAATCAGAGGAAGGAAATGGTAGAGATGTGAGACATGTGTTGGGAAGAGTATGTTGTACATAAGTGCATTTAGGTCTAGAAAGTGTAGCTTTCTAGTTGTGCAAGACAGTACATGGCAGTGTGATGGGATACATTTGTTGGTACTTACCAGCCTCCACTCCCCGGGTATTCCTGTGAGACTCTCTGGATGCAGTATGGCAAGCACCTTCTCCTCCCATTCGGTGAATGTTAGTGGTGGAATGGGAGGGCCACCGCCAGTCCTCTGAGCAAGCTCAAGGTTCTTGTTGGCACGCTCTTTCACCCTGGTCTTGATGTCATGCCACCTCCTCCTGATCTCCTTCTGGGTGCGCGGGTGGTCCCTACTGCATTGACTCTGTTGACTATCCTTGCCCACATTTGATTTTTTGTGGCTACTGGTGTCTGTTGGACCATGCTTCCAAACAAATGTGGTTCTACTCTGATTACCTCATCTACCATCACTGACAACTCATTGTCAGTGAATTTGGGCATCTTATTCTGTGACATGGTGTGCGATGTGCAAATGTGGGAACAGTGCAGTTGTGAAGGTGGTGGTGGTGATGTGTGTGGTTGTGAGGGTGTGATGTGTGCTGATTTGCCTATCCTTTGTGCTGTGGGGTTGGACCCTTCAGTTGTGGAGTTGTGCAAAGGATTCTGGTCAGGGAAGGGGCTGGTTTTATACTCAGCTATGTGGGTGGGTCAAAATGGAGTATTCATGTCAGGTGTGTTGTGTCGGTTGACCTGGGATTTGTATTTTTGACTTGCCATGGGGATGTGTCATTGGGGTGTGTTAGGTGTTTTTTGAGGCTGAGCCAGATTAATGGCCACACTTGGTAGCTTTGTTATGTGGTTGCTTTCGACCGCCATTACTCTTCTGGAGCGACCGCGGCGGTCGGAATACAACAGCCCTTCCACCGGCTCTCCCATTCATCAATGGTTGTGATCGCGGTGGTCGGAAACAACTGATCGTTCCGCTGTCACCGCAATCGTATCCTAATTTCACGTGTGGTCAATCCACTGGCCATGCGGCGGTTTTGGCTCTTTCCGCATCAAATCCGACAGCCGCGGACGGATTTTCACCTGCTCCGGACGCTCCCGGCGGACTTTCGTGGAATCCGTCCACTGCGGTCAGATTTCTCTGGCGGTTCATCCTAATCTGACCGCCGGTTTTCCCGCGGTACATGCGGACGGTTAATTTCCGCTACCGCGGCGGTTGGAATGCTTTTCCGACCGCCATCGTAATCGGCCCCTTAGTCACAAATGGTTGTTTTTTCCTACTCATTCTCAATATTTCTTTATTTCAACAATTAGTTTCTTTGGGAAAATCTTGAGGGATCTACAAATATTGCACCTTACTTAATTCATAATGTTGTCTACGTTTCAGAAATCTATACCTCTCCTGGATCAACTATAGGTTTCACACTGGTTCCCACCACAAACTGGAAGTAGGTAGAAAGCACAAAAGAATAGGAAAAATGTGTTTCCTCTTTGAAATATGCCCAAACTGTGGTAAAAAATGTTTTTTTTTATTCAGCTCTGCATGTTTCTGAAGGCTAAGAAGATGGTGATTTCAGCACAGTAAACCTTTTGTTGATGCCATTTTTAGGAAAGAAAACAGACACTCTTTTGCGGAGCAGTTTTACTATTTTTCCCACAAATCTCAAAAGTTAGCTGTATTTTGGCCGTTTTTTCGATCCCCGGCAGGGTAATCCACAAACTCTGGGTATCATTAGAACCCCCAGGATGTTGGGAAAAAAGGATGCCAATGTGGCGTGGAGACCATATGTTGAGCCCTATGCACAAACTACCACAAGTAGCAAAAGAAAGGCTCAGCACTAAGGGGGCAAAGCCCCAGCAGTTTTTGGGTTAACCTACAGCAGCATACTGACCCAGTAACTTCTAAATAAGACAATGAATGGAAATACTAGGCAACTCAGCCTAAGTGAGTCTCAACAGTGCTACTTTCATTAAAGCATACAAAAGTTTTTAGTGATGACATGCATCCATTAGACAGCTAAGCAAACCTTGGTTGACTAGATGCTGATAGGGGCTGCTATTGTCCTCACCACAGGGCACAACCGAAGTAAGACGTACCTCAAGAACAACTTCATAGATTACCTCCAGTTATAACAATGCTCCTCACAAAGATGGTTGCATGTGCATTGCACCTAGTTCTCACACTCTCTGCAGCACGTAAAGCTTAAGTGCCTTTTCAGACTACAAATCCCATGCACTCACCCAACAGCACCCATCTAAGGCAAGCAACAACCAACAGCTTTTCAACCACGAACTGAAAGGGCGCCCAGGACCCTGTTGCAATCAGAGTACTAAATGACCTTGTGAGGGCATGAAGCACAATGGAAATGATGCACATAGAAAGTCCATTACTTGATGAAAGTACTTTGAGTCTCACAAGAGATAGCAAAGTTTGCATGAATACATATGCAATTGAATGCAATACACTGACAAAACATTGTCTTCTACTCTTCATTTACTAAGAGGTAAATGCATAAGGAGATACTAAACACAGTAGTCAGTAGTACATTGGTTATTAATGTGTATTCTTAAAGTGCTTAAAGAATAAATAGAGTCAAATTCTGATTGAGCAGCAAGCCATAACTTTTGTGTGCCTAGACAGGTTTAGTACAGCTTGTAAATTTTGGTATTAGGAATAGTCATTGACTCATTCAGTATCATCTACTGCAAATAAGCCCAAGTTACATAACATTTTATGTACAAAAGTGAAATTTCTGGTAAGGAAAAGTATCTGCAGTCTTTTGTAATGTGTGTGTCAAGGCTTCTACATGCATTTCTTAATGTTACATACAATCCAGACCTAGTTATATGCTAACATTTTCACTATATGGTTAGCGCATTATAGTTTGTGGTGAAAGTACATGGTCTAGAAATCAGGCTTACTTGTTTAAATAGTTCAGCTAATAAAATGTGTGCTTGATTGCCATGTTTTGCTGAGACTCACATTAACAGGCTGGAGAAAAAAAATCCAATCTTCAATATTCTTTAAAAACTTAAATTTGGCTAGAAGAACAAATGAACTTGTGAGTTTTGTCTTGGTGGAAGGAGGAAGAAATGTAGCAGTAAGCTTCTGTGTATTTTATATTTTGAACACAGGGCATTGTTCAGTATCCTGTGTAGAAAACAACAGGAGCCAACCCAGAGCTGTCCCCTCTTCACTCTATAGAACACAGTGTATAAAAAAGGTGCATAAGATACAAGTACTGGGGATGTGTTCGACATACAGACTGGTTGCTGGAGAGTATTGGACCTATTTCAGCCCAGCCGGCTCATTAAGGTACAAGGTAAGGCTTTACATGGCTTGGCATATTATTATACACTTAAAGGACTATGGGGTCATTACGATGGCGGAAGGACCGCCACCCCCAGCCATGCGGTGGCGGTCCTTCCGCCATCGGATCGCGATTTTCCCCCCGCCACATTACGATGGCGGGGGGATCCAGACTGCGACCGTGGCGGACGCAAAGACCGTCCGCCACGGAACCACCACAGGCAATCGTTCAGATTGCCTGGCGGAGCGGTCTGCATCCATAAAATGGTGGCGGTGCCTAGCAGGCACCGTCCGCCAAATTAGGATGCTGTCTTCAGCCAGCCTTTCCGTGGCGGGTAAACCGCCATTGAAAGGCTGGTGGAGATTGGTTTTGGGGGCCCGTTGCTGGCCCCCAAAGTGTCTGAGGGTGGTGTTGTTCACTGGGGGGGTACCATGGCCTACATTTCACTGCACCAAGTGGCAGGCACCGTGTGGTGCCTGCCACGTAGTGCAGTGAAATGCACAACATGTATTTTGAACATCGCGGCGGGTGCTGCAGTCAGCAGCACCCGCCGCAATGTTAAAGTGCAAAATGCAACTGCCATGGTGGCGGTCGCACCCTAATTGGGTGTGCAGGACCGCCGCATGTATTGCGGATGGTCCCGGGCACCACCACGATGGCGGACGGACTCCAGTCCGTCCGCCATCGTAATCGGCCCCTATGCTCTGAGATAGCAAGTTTTAACGTATGCAGGATTTTAGACAAATTGATGAGGGATGTGTGATGAAATATACTTGGGGCATATCTAACATACTCTCTAATATGCATAAAAGCTGAGTTGTTCATAACATTTACAGGCAATCTAATGCAGATTATACGACTACAAATAATCAGAACCATTTATTGTAAGATATCAATTAATTACTGTGTATGCATACTAGTTTTGGGGATGGGGCAATATATACTACTTGCAGATGAGACATTTTCTTGCAGGATTTGTCTAACTTGCAACACTCTGATCTCACTGAGCATGCCTCACTGGAGAAAGCCTGAGAGACAGCTGCACATTTTCATTTCCTCTGAACTCTTGAAATTTACTGGGTGTGACCCCAATAATTTAGTTTGACATAACCAATGTTTAACTAAGAGGTGTGGTCATTGCAAACATGGCACACAACTTCCCTGAGCCCAGCAGCTTTGTCGCAAGAGCCCAAAAACATCTTACAAATGCAGTCTAAAAATGCTGGGTGTTTTAAAGCCCTAAAACCTTGGGACATTGTAAATGCCTCTTGAAGACTGTCATAACAGCTCAGTGGCTTGGTTTTGGCATCTGCTAGGATCAAAGGCTCATAGGCAGGTTAGAAAGGCCAACAGCTGACAGAATGTCTGCACCTCCACTCAGTCTTATTTGGCTCCACAATGTGACCATATCCAAGTCATATTAGAAAGACGTTTGTTACTTAGGAATTGTACCACTGTCTGTTTCACAAACAATCCCTCATAGCTATCATATTATTACCCAAGTCTACTACTGAAGACTATACTCTTCATGCAGTATCCCTACAAGAATCCCAACATCCAAGTATGTTCCCCCCACCCAATAGGGGCAACATACACTAAAAACCACAGCACACTGGCAGCATCAAACTCTGACAACGCCACTTTCACCCCTCAAATGTGTAGCTCTCAACCCGTGCTTAGGTTGAGCCAGTGGTTTCAGGATCTCGGCACCTGAAACTTAATTGTCACACAGCCACTTATGACAGCCCATCACATGGTGGCACTGTTTGTCTAATGTTGAGATAAGCATAAAACACAGGGCCCAATTCACAAAGGTAAAGTTGGACCAAAAGTCTAACTTAGACCACAAGTCTAACTTTACTACTTTTCGGTATTCATAAAGGTAAGTTACTACTAGCAACTTTGCTACTAATAATGTTAATAGTAGTAACTTTACTAGTAATGTGTGTTTACTAATAGTAAAGTTACTAGTAGTAACATACCTTTGTAAATACTGAAAAGTAGTAAAGTTAGACGTTTGGTCTAAGTTAGACTTTTAGTCTAACTTTACCTTTGCGAATCGGGGCCACAGTGTTTACTAGTTTATAGTACATTAAAAATGCAGCCTACACTGTTGTTATTGCATTAAATGGCCTGGAATAGTCTGAATTGCCACACTTATAGGAGTGTGATGGTTACTGGTTGTGTTGGTAGTGTCATTGGGAGCGCTGGCAGGGGCAATGGGTGGTAAAAGCTGCAGCGGTCTCTTGAGAAGGGTCCTGGCAATTCATGTTTTACAATTTAAGCACTGATCCCCAATCTCTTCCAATCATAAATTCCTCTTCAGCAAACCCACCCACTCTTCAAAGTCCCTATCAATCGCCACCTTCTTCAGAATATAGGAAGTGAAATGAAGGTTGCACCAAGCAATGAAACATGATT
This sequence comes from Calotriton arnoldi, assembly GCA_963921515.1. Taxonomy (NCBI): domain Eukaryota; kingdom Metazoa; phylum Chordata; class Amphibia; order Caudata; family Salamandridae; genus Calotriton; species Calotriton arnoldi. Next base: position 842,632 of record CAWUFW010008662.1, read on the forward strand.
GGAACTTGAAATGGCAAATTTAACCAAAATCGTAACATACCATGTGTATTTGTAAAGCGCACGTTCACCCTTGGGTATCTTGGCGCTGAATAACAGATGTTTATTGTTACCCAACGGTACTCATTTTATCAACCTCAGATGGATGAAAGGCTGAGTGGACCCCCCCTGGGTTCGAACCTGTGACCATGAGTTCGAACACAAGCCCCTGCAGTGGACGCATTAGTCCACTGAGCCACCAGACACAATGAAACATGATTGGAACGCGAAATGGCAAATTTAACCAAAATAGTGAAATAAGTCCTCTTCCAAGATTACTTGCACGGAAAATATGTTAAAGGATCATAATAAAAGATGACCTTTATAGAAAGAAGTAGTTGTTTCTGTATTCATATTTTTAAAATATTTACTTAGTGCCCAGTGTCTGTTGCGTTGGGTAATATTATCCATCGCTTTGGCAGAGAAATTACTTCTCTCTAGTGTAAAATTGAGCATTCTGGGCCTGTGAAACATGATGCATTGGATAAAAAACGCAACACCTTTAACAGGTTGGAAACCTCGCCCTGGCACTGGAGCATTGATCAAGACCCGCGTGTTCTTAGGGCATTGCACTCAACATACGAATAATCGCTTTATTGCTCCCTGTGCACCATGTGCGCCCATGAATCAAGAAGGGGCCACAATGGACGGCCGGGTACATTTTTAATTTGGGAACAGTTTTCATGACTTCCCCCAAAACATAACCAGTGAAATCTGAGAGAGAAAAAAATGAGGAGAGATGCAAATCTATGGGTTGGCTGGCAAATGCAGCCAGCCAATCGATCTTTCTTTAGGATACTGGAAGATCACGGAAAAAAAATCTATTCATGTTTAAACCCAAAAACCACAGGATACTAAGTTATGCCTTAGAAAGTGAGCGGCACTTTAATTCTGTGTTGCTGAGATTGGAAAGGAGGTCTGCTGGCGTGGTGGAGGCGACGTGCACAATGCGGCTTGTCTTCTTCAGCCTGTTAATGCAGCCCAGTAAACATGCCTACAGCTTTTTTTGTGGCTTCCCCTTCACATTTTTGATATGTCTTCAGACCTCCTTTTTTGAGCTTTTGGGTCCTTTAAGTTACTTCCGCTTCTGTAGAGTGATCAGGCGCACAGAGGTCCTGTCATACAACGCCGTGCAAGGCCCCTGGCCTTCTGCATTAAAGGGGAAGTGGAGCACTAACTGGTGAATGGGCAATGATTGTGTCTTCATATAGGTTGTCACCGAGTCCTCAGCGTCATTCCTCAGCCCTCTGCATTAGTAGAACTGATCAGTCAGCTGTGCGAAGTTAGTTGGTCCTAACTTTGTGCTATTCCATTGTTTCTGTTTCATTTGGGGCCCACCTTAGGAGCTCTTGACTAGATCGTGCTGTTCATTTGACACCTTACACTCTGGCGTGGCCAGGCCTGTAGAATGCCCTGAAATGACACAAAAGCGGTGTACACAATTCATGTAATTTGCTTTTGCATACTTATGTGAAATTATACACAATTTCACAAAATGCAAAAGTGGCATTTGCCATAGTATTTTAGCTTGAAATGCATCTTGGATGCAAAATTGCAGTTAGCATTAAAAAATGATGCAAAAAAACGGTGTGCAGACAGAATATCGAATAAAAAATACTGAGTTGCACAAATATCGAGTAAAAAATATTGTGGCTCAGAAATATCAACAGCACGAATATCGTGGTCAAGAATATCGACTTAAGGTAAGTAATATCGACTTTAAAAAAAACGAAGTGTTTAATATCGTTTGCAAAAATATAGTTGTTAAAAATATTGTTTTTTTAAATTAATGTTATGTATTTTAGTATATAATTTATATGCATGTGAAGTATGTTATTTTGTAACAGAATTGTTTGTATTTTTAATATATGTGTTAAACTTTTACTAGTTATTATTATTTTTTAATTTGAATTTTGCGTTTTTTGTTCCGTAGCAGGTTGTGGGTTTATAGGGGAATAGGGTGGGAAGTAATTTAATTACATTAAATTAATTGATTCATTTTTATTTATTAATATTTGTTTGATTGAGATTTTATAGTTTTAAATGTGTGAAGTAATTTATTATTAATTAATTAATAATTGGTTGTTAATTAATTTTAATTAATTAATTGGTAATTAATTATGGTAATTGTGTGATTAATTTTAAGTGTGTATTGTCGTGTTTATAGGTGTAAAGAGTGGGAAGTAATTTATTTTTAATTTTTGAATTAATACTTGGTTGATAATTAATTTTAATTAATTAATTGGTAATTAATTATGGTAATTGTGTAATTAATTTTAGATGTGTGTTGTGGTGTTTATAGGAGTAAAGGGTGGAAAGTAATTTGTGTTTAATTATTTAATATATAGTTGTTAATTAATGTTAATTATCTGATATTTATTTTGGGTAATTGTTTATTTTTTTTGTGTTGTTTTTACTTTTAAAGGGGGTAAAGGGTGAGTATTAAATACATTTTAATTACTTTATTATTAGTTGTTAATAGTAATAATTTTTTAATTTAAATATAACTTTTAATTGTATTTTATTATTTTATAGTTTAATTTAGGTGTGTGTTGTGGATATTATAGTGTTAAAGTGTGTGTAGTCAAATAATGTTTATTAGTTTTTTTTTATTAATAATATTTTTTTAATTGATTATTAATTATGTTAATTATGGAAGTACATTTAATGTAAAACGTTGAAGTGTTTTGTTTTTGGTGTGCTGCTTTAGGGTAGGAAATAAAATAAATACATTTATGTATTGATCAATTTTTTGTTTGTAAATATTTTCTAGTTTAAAAGATTTTTTTAAATTTATTTATCATTTTATTTTATATAATATTTGTAGGTTTTTGTTATATGTAATCAACATTATAATGTGTTTTCTTTTTCTATATTCAATATATTTTATTTTTCATTTTTTAAATAAGGTTTTTTTTTTAATATATATATATATTAACTGTTTGACTGTGAATAGTAATTTTTGTCTCTCTGCTATCCAACACTTTCCCTAATGTTGCACTCACTGGAGTGGGAATAGTAATTTTTACCTCTCCGCTATCCAGCACTTTCCCTACTGTTGAGCTCACTGGAGTGGGAATAGTCATTTTTACCCCTCCGCTATACAACACTTTCCCTACTGGTGCACTCACTGGAGTTGGAATATTAATTTTTACCCCTCCGCTATCCAACACTTTCCCTACTGTTGTACTCACTGGAGTGGGAATAGTAATTTTTACCCCTCCGCTATCAAGCACTTTCCCTACTGTTGCACTCACTGAAGTGGGAATAGTTAATTTTACCCCTCTGCTATCCAACACTTTCCTTACTGTTGCAATCACTGGAGTTGGAATAGTTATTTTTACCGTTTTGCTATCAAACATTTTCCCTACTGTTGCATTGATTGTATTTTGAACTTTAAGTTTCAATATTTTTTAATAGTTTAATGTTTTAATTTATTATAGGTTTTAGTTTTTTTAATATTTTAAATCATTAATATATATTTTTATTTTTTATATTATTTTAAACTTTTACCATACATTAAAATAATAGTTTATTAATTGTTTTAAAGTAAATATATGTGTATACATTATTATGTTTGTGTGTTTATCTTTTTTTATGAAGTTTATTTGTTATATTTTAATAAAATGTATATTAAATTTATTTTATTTTGTTAAAATTATATTTAATATCTCATATATTTAATATATATTATTTTATTTTATATTTATATAAAAGTCGATATTTTATACATCTATATTTTTTACATTGATATTTTTTAGTCGATATTTTTGGACTTACCTGTTTAAGTATAGGAGTCGATATTTTTGTTGTCTATATTTTTTACTCGATATTTTTAACAGCGATATTTTTTACATCGAGGTTGTATCAGTGAACCCAAAAAAACAAAGGACAACGAACAACAGTCGCACATGCTCTGTCTTTTGCTTTTATTCTTTGCGTTTGCAGAAAAGTTATACCGCAAACGGCTTATAACTACGCAATGTGGCCTAATGGCGTAGTTTTGAGAATGTCACATAGCAAGACTAATGCACAATTACAGACATTTTACTAATTATGCCAGCATAATGCAAATTCAACCCAGGCCTACTTAGTAACATGTGTGGATTTATGAATGAGTCTATGGTAATTAAAGAAGCAAGTTTCATGACTAGTGGTGGTGAAAGGATCCAGGCCATCATGGTATCCTCAGAAGCAGAATCTGAAAAAAGCCCAAATCTTTCATTGCACATAAAAAATCCCCCACCTGTTCTTATTGCGTTTTAGGTTTGCTTGGAGAGACACTCTGAAAACATAGGGGCATATGTACTAGAAAATGACACAGCGCGGCACTGCAAGTCATCTTGCTGCGCCAATCTGCATCATTAGGAATGTACAGGGATGTGTCGTATTTACAGCAATACGACGCATCCCTGTGCTTTTTTCTGCGCTGGTGCACAATTGGTTGCCTAGCGCCAACGCAGGCTCCCTTAAAGCATGGTGCAAGGGTGCCTGCTTTGTAGGGATGATTGTTTTTGTTTTGTGTTGATGGCATTTTCCTCATTCTATGTGTGCTGCAGAATGCAGCACACATAGAAAGAGCAAAAAATGAGTAAAAATAAAGGTATTTCTCCCCGTTGCGCCACTTTAACACCCCCCCCCTGGGGAGGCATTAGAATCTGACACATTCCCAGGTTTACGAAACCTTGCAAATCTGGGAATGCATCAGATTCCATGGGTGTTGCGTGGAACCACCCACAGAAACATTCATTGAACACCCCTTTCACGCAGAGTAATGCGTGAAAGGGGGCCATATTTGCAAGGCCTTGAAAAGCCATGCAGGGTGGCTTATGTGGCCTTGTAAATATGCAAAAAGAACAATTGATGGACGGAATGCTGAACAATGTCAAACATTCACCCCCAGTAGAGAGATCTGGGCATAAATTCATAGATTTTTTGCTCACCATGCCGTTCCAGTTTGGACCCAGCCATATGCAAATCAGTCTTGACCCTGCTACCCATAGGAACAGAGCAAACACAAGGAGATGATGGACGGAGCGCTGAAACTTTTCAGACACTCACCCCCAGTCACAGATCTGGGTTGAATCCATCATCGTTCTTTAGCTCACTTTGCCTTTGCGAATCGGGGCCACAGTGTTTACTAGTTTATAGTACATTAAAAATGCAGCCTACACTGTTGTTATTGCATTAAATGGCCTGGAATAGTCTGAATTGCCACACTTATAGGAGTGTGATGGTTACTGGTTGTGTTGGTAGTGTCATTGGGAGCGCTGGCAGGGGCAATGGGTGGTAAAAGCTGCAGCGGTCTCTTGAGAAGGGTCCTGGCAATTCATGTTTTACAATTTAAGCACTGATCCCCAATCTCTTCCAATCATAAATTCCTCTTCAGCAAACCCACCCACTCTTCAAAGTCCCTATCAATCGCCGCCTTCTTCAGAATATAGGAAGTGAAATGAAGGTTGCACCATGCAATGAAACATGATTGGAACTTGAAATGGCAAATTTAACCAAAATCGTAACATACCATGTGTATTTGTAAAACGCACGTTCACCCTTGGGTATCTTGGCGCTGAATAACAGATGTTTATTGTTACCCAACGGTACTCATTTTATCAACCTCAGATGGATGAAAGGCTGAGTGGACCCCTCCTGGGTTCGAACCTGTGACCATGAGTTCGAACACAAGCCTCTGCAGTGGACGCATTAGTCCACTGAGCCACCAGACACAATGAAACATGATTGGAACGCGAAATGGCAAATTTAACCAAAATAGTGAAATAAGTCCTCTTCCAAGATTACTTGCACGGAAAATATGTTAAAGGATCATAATAAAAGATGACCTTTATAGAAAGAAGTAGTTGTTTCTGTATTCATATTTTTAAAATATTTACTTAGTGCCCAGTGTCTGTTGCGTTGGGTAATATTATCCATCGCTTTGGCAGAGAAATTACTTCTCTCTAGTGTAAAATTGAGCATTCTGGGCCTGTGAAACATGATGCATTGGATGAAAAACGCAACACCTTTAACAGGTTGGAAACCTCGCCCTGGCACTGGAGCATTGATCAAGACCCACGTGTTCTTAGGGCATTGCACTCAACATACGAATAATTGCTTTATTGCTCCCTGTGCACCATGTGTGCCCATGAATCAAGAAGGGGCCACAATGGACGGCCGGGTACATTTTTAATTTGGGAACAGTTTTCATGACTTCCCCCAAAACATAACCAGTGAAATCTGAGAGAGAAAAAAATGAGGAGAGATGCAAATCTATGGGTTGGCTGGCAAATGCAGCCAGCCAATCGATCTTTCTTTAGGATACTGGAAGATCACGGAAAAAAAATCTATTCATGTTTAAACCCAAAAACCACAGGATACTAATTTTACCCCTCTGCTATCCAACACTTTCCTTACTGTTGCAATCACTGGAGTTGGAATAGTTATTTTTACCGTTTTGCTATCAAACATTTTCCCTACTGTTGCATTGATTGTATTTTGAACTTTAAGTTTCAATATTTTTTAATAGTTTAATGTTTTAATTTATTATAGGTTTTAGTTTTTTTAATATTTTAAATCATTAATATATATTTTTATTTTTTATATTATTTTAAACTTTTACCATACATTAAAATAATAGTTTATTAATTGTTTTAAAGTAAATATATGTGTATACATTATTATGTTTGTGTGTTTATCTTTTTTATGAAGTTTATTTGTTATATTTTAATAAAATGTATATTAAATTTATTTTATTTTGTTAAAATTATATTTAATATCTCATATATTTAATATATATTATTTTATTTTATATTTATATAAAAGTCGATATTTTATACATCTATATTTTTTACATTGATATATTTTAGTTGATATTTTTGGACTTACCTGTTTAAGTATAGGAGTCGATATTTTTGTTGTCTATATTTTTTACTCGATATTTTTAACATCGATATTTTTTACATCGAGGTTGTATCAGTGAACCCAAAAAAACAAAGGACAACGAACAACAGTCGCACATGCTCTGTCTTTTGCTTTTATTCCTTGCGTTTGCAGAAAAGTTATACAGCAAACGGCTTATAACTACGCAATGTGGCCTAATGGCGTAGTTTTGAGAATGTCACATAGCAAGACTAATGCACAATTACAGACATTTTACTAATTATGCCAGCATAATGCAAATTCAACCCAGGCCTACTTAGTAAGTGAGCAGCACTTTAATTCTGTGTTGCTGAGATTGGAAAGGAGGTCTGCTGGCGTGGTGGAGGCGACGTGCACAATGCGGCTTGTCTTCTTCAGCCTGTTAATGCAGCCCAGTAAACATGCCTACAGCTTTTTTTGTGGCTTCCCCTTCACATTTTTGATATGTCTTCAGACCTCCTTTTTTGAGCTTTTGGGTCCTTTAAGTTACTTCCGCTCCTGTAGAGTGATCAGGCGCACAGAGGTCCTGTCATACAACGCCGTGCAAGGCCCCTGGCCTTCTGCATTAAAGGGGAAGTGGAGAACTAACTGGTGAATGGGCAATGATTGTGTCTTCATATAGGTTGTCACCGAGTCCTCAGCGTCATTCCTCAGCCCTCTGCATTAGTAGAACTGATCAGTCAGCTGTGCGAAGTTAGTTGGTCCTAACTTTGTGCTATTCCATTGTTTCTGTTTCATTTGGGGCCCACCTTAGGAGCTCTTGACTAGATCGTGCTGTTCATTTGACACCTTACACTCTGGCGTGGCCAGGCCTGTAGAATGCCCTGAAATGACACAAAAGCGGTGTACACAATTCATGTAATTTGCTTTTGCATACTTATGTGAAATTATACACAATTTCACAAAATGCAAAAGTGGCATTTGCCATAGTATTTTAGCTTGAAATGCATCTTGGATGCAAAATTGCAGTTAGCATTAAAAATGATGCAAAAAAACGGTGTGCAGACAGAATATCGAATAAAAAATACTGAGTTGCACAAATATCGAGTAAAAAATATTGTGGCTCAGAAATATCAACAGCACGAATATCGTGGTCAAGAATATCGACTTAAGGTAAGTAATATCGACTTTAAAAATATCGAAGTGTTTAATATCGTTTGCAAAAATATAGTTGTTAAAAATATAGTTTTTTAAAATTAATGTTATGTATTTTAGTATATAATTTATATGCATGTGAAGTATGTTATTTTGTAACAGAATTGTTTGTATTTTTAATATATGTGTTAAACTTTTAGTAGTTATTATTATTTTTTAATTTGAATTTTGCGTTTTTTGTTCCGTAGCAGGTTGTGGGTTTATAGGGGAATAGGGTGGGAAGTAATTTAATTACATTAAATTAATTGATTCATTTTTATTTATTAATATTTGTTTGATTGAGATTTTATAGTTTTAAATGTGTGAAGTAATTTATTATTTATTAATTAATAATTGGTTGTTAATTAATTTTAATTAATTAATTGGTAATTAATTATGGTAATTGTGTAATTAATTTTAAGTGTGTATTGTCGTGTTTATAGGTGTAAAGAGTGGGAAGTAATTTATTTTTAATTTTTGAATTAATACTTGGTTGATAATTAATTTTAATTAATTAATTGGTAATTAATTATGGTAATTGTGTAATTAATTTTAGATGTGTGTTGTGGTGTTTATAGGAGTAAAGGGTGGAAAGTAATTTGTGTTTAATTATTTAATATATAGTTGTTAATTAATGTTAATTATCTGATATTTATTTTGGGTAATTGTTTATTTTTTTGTGTTGTTTTTACTTTTAAAGGGGTAAAGGGTGAGTATTAAATACATTTTAATTACTTTATTATTAGTTGTTAATAGTAATAATTTTTTAATTTAAATATAACTTTTAATTGTATTTTATTATTTTATAGTTTAATTTAGGTGTGTGTTGTGGATATAATAGTGTTAAAGTGTGTGTAGTCAAATAATGTTTATTAGTTTTTTTTAATTAATAATATTTTTTTAATTGATTATTAATTATGTTAATTATGGAAGTACATTTAATGTAAAACGTTGAAGTGTTTTGTTTTTGGTGTGCTGCTTTAGGGTAGGAAATAAAATAAATACATTTATGTATTGATCAATTTTTTTGTTTGTAAATATTTTCTAGTTTAAAAGATTTTTTTAAATTTATTTATCATTTTATTTTATATAATATTTGTAGTTTTTTGTTATATGTAATCAACATTATAATGTGTTTTCTTTTTCTATATTCAATATATTTTATTTTTCATTTTTTAAATAAGGTTTTTTTTTTAAATATATATATATATTAACTGTTTGACTGTGAATAGTAATTTTTGTCTCTCTGCTATCCAACACTTTCCCTAATGTTGCACTCACTGGAGTGGGAATAGTAATTTTTACCTCTCCGCTATCCAGCACTTTCCCTACTGTTGAGCTCACTGGAGTGGGAATAGTCATTTTTACCCCTCCGCTATACCACACTTTCCCTACTGGTGCACTCACTGGAGTTGGAATAGTAATTTTTACCCCTCCGCTATCCAACACTTTCCCTACTGTTGTACTCACTGGAGTGGGAATAGTAATTTTTACCCCTCCGCTATCAAGCACTTTCCCTACTGTTGCACTCACTGAAGTGGGAATAGTTAATTTTACCCCTCTGCTATCCAACACTTTCCTTACTGTTGCAATCACTGGAGTTGGAATAGTTATTTTTACCGTTTTGCTATCAAACATTTTCCCTACTGTTGCATTGATTGTATTTTGAACTTTAAGTTTCAATATTTTTTAATAGTTTAGGGGCTCATTACGATGGCGGGCGGAAGCACAACCGCCGTGCTGGCGGATGCAAAAACCACCAGTTACCGCCGGCACGCAGCAGTCCACACGCCCGCCCAATTACGATGCGAAAAGTAGGCCAAACACCGCCGGCAAGCCAGCAACACCGTCCGCCATCAAAGTGCGCCCGTACACGTAGCGGCGCAGCCCAACTGACACACACCGTCCGACGAAACACGTCCCGCCCGGCGTATAAATTACGATGCCGCAAACAAACGGCTCCCACGGCCAAGAGATACCGTACGACAAACCGAAGCGGTAACATGGACGCCGAGCACGGACAACGAAGAAGCGGCTCCCCGAGCATGAATCCAGCACTGCAGGCCCTCCCCATGCTCCTGCTGATGCACCACCAAGGACGCAACGTACCGCGGAGACGCAGGTAGGCACACACACAACAAGTGCACGCAAACAGCGCACACAGTGCAAGGGCGGAAAAAGCGGACAACCCCCACCAGCGCGTGTACACTACACATCCACCATTGCATCCACATATGACACAAAGGCCAAATCGTAACATCGCGTAACACATGTGTACACACCACCTGGGACTAGGAACCAACCACCCCGTCACGGCCCCAAAGCGGCGATGACGCCGCCACACATGCGCACAACGCAGAGGCCAACCGCAGCGCCATGCATGCGTCGCACACAGACACAGGGACACAACCAAGCAGCACACACATCAGCCCCACCCCGAACGCACATGACACGTGACAGGCCTGCCACAGACATGTCCCCAACGCCCAATTCACGGACAACACCCAACGCCACACAACCGACGCACACATGTCAGTGAAGTCACGCAACAGCAGGACACACCCCAGTGTAACAAACATGGTGTAGCACACAGCGGCGGCAACACCAACTAGGAGAAGCAGGGCCCCTTCGGGAAGAGGAACGCCAGTACCACACTGAAACACCCATACCACCCTGCACATATGAACAAGACATATAAAACGGAACACCAAAGAGCCCGGGGACCGACAACAGGTGGCCCAAGAATAACATTCACACACAAGGCCCAACGCAGAGCGGAAAGGCAGCCTGCCGCCCACACAAGGGAGAGCAGACAGCACTGAATGACCTTCCATTCCAACTCCGAAACCACAGCCCTACGACAGAAGCCGGTGAATACAGCCATTGTCCAAGAATAGACCAACACAGGCATGCCGAGGAGACCGACCACAGGGCAGATAGCGCATATCACAGAAGCACACAACGGACGGGGAAGAAAGAAGAAAACACTCCCCCATGTCGGCCACATGCAAGTTAATTGGAAGGAGTCACACATCACTGACCTTGAACTGTCTGAGAAGCATGTGGGATGAGGGCCCGTGTCCTCCAAACAAGCCAACAGAACACAAGTCCTGTCTCCCTACGACTACACAGAGCTCACAGCAACCTCGGAGCGTGCACATTGCAGACTGCACACACAGCCGGAGCACGCCACCACAACGCACCGCTGCGAAATGGCAACAGCAACACACCTACCCAACTACGCCGAACAGCTCAAGCTGTACAAAACCAACCTGTTACATACATTGGGATGCGATCTCCTGTCCCTGCTGAACGTAAGTTACCGACTGACTTACCGCATCACATTGTTCAGCTGCGTCATGCCCGTCTTCTACTGCCGGAGGTGTCCCTACCAGCATCCCGTGGAGATATGCCTCTCCAACCCGGCATGTCTGAAGGCGGACCTGCTACCACTACTCCTCCCTCTGGACGCACACGACAGGGCCTGCTCTGCCTATGGGGGCATGGCGTATGTGGCCAACATCGCACCCGCACTGAAATGGGACCACTGTGCCTCCACACGACGGATCATCGAGAACAGCTACATCGAATGTCACCCAGCATGCCCCATCATGGTCCTCCAAGGGACAACTTACGAACAACACCTTGACAGCCACCATCCGCTACATTGGCTGGCAAACATGTACACCACCAATGACATGGAAGCCCTGCTGGACGGCATCGCATACCTGACAACCTGTAAATTCGTCGGACCACAACGCAGGTTCCCCGATTGACCTATGATGTCCAACCCCGCACCCATGCTTAGCTTCCGCACGGACTGGCCAGTCACCACCACAACAGCCATACCAAACGACCGGCAACTGTAACCACACCATCAACGACATCGCCATGACATCGGATATGACCGGGACATGCACACTGTTCCCCATCACATCCAGGAACACCGCATGCATCGTGGGAGGCAGTAGCATGGGCTCTGTGTATCGCACCCACATGGACGGAACTGCACGAACAACCAGGACACGACATGGATCCAGCGCCCATGGACACACACACCGCTCAGTGGACATGAATAGGTCGCCTGGAGTCTGTGGGTGCTGCACCCCTCCCACCCCCGCCCCGGGAATCCCATACCAGGACCTTTGCATGGACGACAAGTGCATACAACAACAACACGACACCAGTGACTGTGACATGTCCAGTAACCACCACAGTGCAACAACAAGTGGCACGCCGCTGCATGCACGCAAGCACATGCCCTGATGTCATCTCACATGCACGCGTGCATGAGGAACAACCGCAGCAAACCTGTCACATGGAACTGAGATGGACTGTGCCCATGATGCCAAGCGGTCTGGTAGGCTACATGTATACCGTCTGTGTCAAAGTCCGCAGCTCCGCAGCTCCGCAGCTATACGTAAATGTACATTAGCACAGCCTTGGCCAAGCAGATGTCACTCTGAAGCCCACATCCCACATGCAACAGCCAATCACATGTAACCCCACACCCTATCCCATTTGCAATCATGCTCAGTATATCCTCAACATGTATTCCGCTGCCAGTAGTGTCCACTATACTGCACCACAGAGGACAGAAGACTCAATATAATGTTTGAAACCAAAACTGTCTCCGCTGACTCATTTCACAAGTACGAATGAGAGAGGATGAGAGTATGTGAAGTACACGGCAGTCGTGACATGACCATGTAGTCCACTGGTATTGGATGTCAACGCAAATGAGTAGCACAACTGTGGAAGACACACATGTGTTGTGTGAAGTCGTATGGATGCAGTGCTCAGGTGGGTGGGTGTGACGGGTAGATGCGCACATGCCAAGTTGGAGCACGCCGTGTTGGGAGGGCTCATGAACAGTACACCACCGCTTCCCTGGGCATTGTGAGAGGACACCTGTCGGGGGGAGTGAACACGTGTGTGCACAGCAGCCGGGCACACGTACAAAGCGGTACCAGGCGCACCTCAGCCCACCCTCTGTGGACAAGCTGGATCCTGTTGTGCGCCCGCCATGCCCCTTGACAAGGCACACACAGCCCCAGTCGACCAGGTGTAACCCCAACATAGTCAATCCGCACAGGCGATACAGGGCACGGGATGGCAGTGGAGCATGGTGTGTGAGAGGTCTCCTCGCGCTCCTCCTGGTCATATCACGCAGGCAATAGAACCTCAACATCTAGCATGGCACAAGTCAAATGGAAGTGTAGGGGGACGCACCACAGCACGAGCAGCACTGACGTCACGGGAGGTGGCTCGCACCATCCCATCCATTGCCCATTATACCAACCACGCCACATGCCATTGCGACTAAGTGCAAGCGCGTGCGCCACCACCCCCGAGCCCTCCCCAGAGAGGCCAAAGAGTGAATGTGTGGGCCATCAGTCACAGACGGACGCGGCATGGCCGCAAGGGCAGCCACAGCCACTGGGTGTCGCAGGTGGCGGATCCGGAAGGTGAAGACTGTGATGCATAGTCCATGCAGGCCGGGTCTCCATTTGGGGCACCACGCAGGTGGACGGCGTCCCGCAACACATCATACCCTGAGACAGCCCACTCGTGCAACTGGACCCACACATACACTCCTTGCCCTCTCTGGTGCGAGCTTGGGGCTGCCTGTGCAAGCGCTAGCCTCGCAGGTGCACATGCATATTGGGGGAGCGAGGGGAGGACATGAGGGCTGGGGCGAAGATGACTGTATCACTGTCAGTGAGTACAAGGGATGACCCAGATGTGGAAAGGAAGAGACGTGTCCCGTGTGTACTGCAACTAGTCGCCAATCCAACTACCCCCCCATGTCCGGAATGTAAGCCCGCACCTAGGCCCGCCCATCCGCCACATCGAACATACCACCAGCACGACAACCTTCCCATTCGAAACACTGACTGGGGGTGGCGACCAGTGAACAATCATGTGTAGCCTACCCACGCATACATGTGGGCCCTCCATGATCCATGTCACCTGCGGCAAAGTCATGACATGCGCAATGAGGGAAGTGAGGAGAGCTGTCCGCCCCACGCACAGAAGGTGCATCAGCTCCACAGACCCAGCAGCGAGTCCAGCAGGGGTCACATGTGCAGGGGCAGCTGTGCCTGGTGTGAAGGCACATGCATATAGACAGCACATCGACCAATGTGTAGTCTGCCCACATCTACAGTCCATCATCATGCGGACATAGGAATTGAACACAGCGCAACACTTCTTAGTGGGTGCACCCACCGTGACCAACAATGCGCAATCATCGACGTACCCGCCCTGTGCATGGCCCCCCACCCAACGGAGGCACATCCAGTGCCACCATCCCACACACACAAGCCTTCCACGGAACATGCTGTGTCCAATGCTCAGTACAGAGTCAGCGCCCATCTGGTGGATCCTGAACAGGAGACACATGCACACACATGCCAGCTCCCACTATGTACGTCTGCCACCTGGCACGTGCAATGTAACCTCTCACCTGTGACGTGTGACTGCAAGCACACAGCCGTCTTGGCATGGGGCTGTCAATGTGGACACCTGTCAATGTTTCGGGAGGTGTGATCCGTACAGTGCTGTACATAGGGTGCAGTGCTGACACCTACTACTGTCTCATATCCCCTCGTGCCACAGGTCCCACTTGTTTTGGCCGCTCAGCCTGTGCCCACATCGTCGTCGTCGTGTGCCATACTCATCCAGCCTCGGAAGCAGTTCCATGCTCAGCAGACATTCATGTTGCCGTGGCGTTGCCGCTTGACGAATATGCAGTCAGTCCCCATCAGCACGCCCGCAAGTCATTGGGGCCTAGATCCCCATGTGCATGCACATGGCAGTGGTCTGTATCACTAGCCATTGCCATTGTTGGGAGACCTGTGTAAGTGTATTGTGGCCGTGCCGTCCCAGCTTGACAGCTGGGCTGTGGCTCATGTGCTTGCTCAGTCATGTCAGTGATGTGTATGCGAAATTGCTATGTGTCGTGTTGCTTTGACATGTGTCCACTGCCATTTTCCCTAGGCGGAGACCGAACATTGACCGCCCATACCAATTGCTGGCGGACATGGACGATACAGAGGTCATTAGGAAGTTTCGGCTGGACAGGCCAACCCTGCATCGACTGTGTGCCATGTTAGAACCCCATCTCCGTCCCCGCAGGGTGTATCCGACAGCTGTCACCCCCACGGCTAAGGTGATGGCCGCCATGCATTTCTTCCCCACTGGGTCATTCCAGCACACAGTGGGCAGTGGAGGAGGGATGTCCCAGCCCATGTTCAGCAAGGTGCTGAGGGATGTACTGGCAGCCATGATGCTGTACCGAAACAGGTACATCCGCTTCCCCAGGACTCGTGAATTGGCGGCAGTGAAGGGTGCATTCTATGCCCTTGGCAGAATCCCACACGTCGTTGGAGCCATTGACTGCACACATGTTGGCCTTGTTCCACCACAGGCCACTGAGCACCTGTACCGCAACAGGAAGCACACGCACTCCCTGAATGTGCAAGTGGTGTGCCTTGCGGACATGGTGATCACCCACGTGTGTGCAAAGTTCCCAGGCTCGGCCCATGACGCACACATAATGCGCAACAGCATCTTGCCACGACTGATGTCCAATCTGCAACAGGATCGTGGCTGTATTGTCGGTGAGTATGTGGAGTGGTGTAGCGTGCTGGTTGTGCGATGCTGTCCCCTGTCCAGTTGGAATAGCAACGGTTCTCTGTGTCCCTCACACCCAGGTGACTCTGCGTACCCGAATGGGGCATGGCTGCTCAGTCCATTGAGGAATCCTCGCACCCCAGCAGACGATCGCTACAATGAGGCACATGGGAGGACCAGACGTGTGGTCGAGCGTACCTTTGGCCTCCTCAAGTCCAGGTTCAGGTGCCTGGACCGCACCGGGGTGCGCTGGCGTACTCCCCACAGAAGGTGTGCCAGATAGTGGTGGCGTGCTGCATGCTGCACAATCTGGCCATTCGGAAGCAGATCCCCCTCATCGTGGATGACGGAGATCAACCAGGGCCCCAGCCCGCAGACCAGGACAGCTCGAGTGAGGAGGACAGCAGAGAGGAGGAAGCTGGGAATGTGCGGCAGCAGCTCATCGCCCACTACTTCACTTGACGGTGAGTGTCCATGTACGACGGCTGATGTGGCTGTATCTGTGCAGGTGTGTGTGTGCTGTGTCAGGGTGGCCGTTTGTCCACTGCGTGCTGTGTGTCAACGCTCCATGGCCAGGGTAGTATGCCACTGTTGGTGGCTGTGGCATTGTGCCCTATTGCTCTGTGCGATGTGTGTACATTGCTTGTAGTTATTGACATGTACTGTGTGATGGGTGTGTGACACACTCATTGAATGTGCTCCTGTTCTGTCTCCCACCCCTAGGTCCCTACAGGCCCTCCGGTTCCATTGCCATGCCACGCATCAGGTGCCTTTCCGCCCAAGGTGGCCGTTGTATTCCGTACAAATAAAACACAGGGCACAAACAGCAGTTTGTGTAAGAGGTGCATTTATTTCAAACTGTGACATGTGATTGTGTGTAAGGTGATGACAAAAGTGGTGCGTGCAGTGACAATGAGCTGTCGGTCATGGCTGCGTGATGCTCAGGGTGTACCCACTGGTTCTATGTCCATAGTCCAACACACACATGCCATCCAGATGGCTGTGTGGAGTGGGATCGTAGTCCAAGTCAATGCAGTGGCTGGTCAAGGAAGGCTGGCTGGCTGCCTCACTTGCGTCTGGAGCGTGCGAAGTCCTCCCGGGAGATCTGTTTCCACTTCGGACGGCCCCTTCCATGTTTGCGAGGGGGTGCCTGCTTGCGACATGCTGGTGGTTGAGGTGTGCTCACTGGCTGTGGACGCAGGGGAACTGGACACTGCTGCTCGACCCTGCGCCCCGGCAGGTGGTGGCGGAGGGGGAGCTGCTGTCCCTGGCTGTGACCTCACCGCCACCACCAGCTGGCCCATGAGGTCCACGAGTTGGCCCATACGGGCGTCCATGGACCTCAGCACCCCCAGCACCTCACGCGTGTCCGTAGCTGACCTGGCCCATTGTCCTTGGGCCTCTTCATAGGCCCCAAGGACTCTGGCCATTTGAGGCAGGGCATGGCTCCCAGGGAGGCTGGCGTTTCCCTGACCCTGCTCCTCCTACCAGTCCTGCTGCCACCGGCCTGCCCACTAGCCACATTGCTCACCACGGTCCTCGCTGTGGCTCCCAGGGTGGATCCAGTCGGCCGGGCCACCACCTGCGCTGGGGCTGGTGCCAGCGAAGACGTGGTGGTGGTGGCGGCGGTGGTGGTCGGTGCGGCGATGGTGGCGGTTGCGGCAGTGGTAGTGGCCGCAATGACCGTGGGTGTGGCCACAATGACCGTGGGTGTGGCCGCAATGACCGTGGGTGTGGCCGCAACGACAGTGGCAGCAGGGGGCTGGGAATGTTCAGCAGCCCTGGATGATGGGTTGGTGGGTAGGAGGGGTCCTGGGGAGCGGCTGGGCCCTGCCACACCAGATGGGCCTGCTTGGTGGTCCGTGTCCGAAGAGGAGGACAGATCCTCCACATCCGTGTGTCCTCGTTGGGGGCTTGTAGGCTGGCTGTGCTGGCTGCTGGCTCCATCCCCAGCATCCAGCAGTTCGTCACCTGTGGAGAGAATGAGATTTGTTATTGTGTTGCACCTTGCGAAGTATGTATTTGTCGTCTGACATTAACAGTTCGTGCAATCTCGTACATGGGTTTCCCGGAGGCGTGTGTGTGGCTGTACCATTTGTAGTTGTGTGTGCTTGGCAATGGGACTGTGTGCTGTGCACATGTGGCATGGGACGGCATGTGGTGTGTTGCTGTGCCCCTACTTATTGTGACTCTGGTGTATGCGGGCTCCTGGCCCATCCTGGGTCTGGTTTGTACTTTGCTTTTGGGGTTCAAATGGAACGCTTAGGAACGCATATGGCAACATGGGGGCCATGCCCCAGATTCGCATTTGGGATGGAATATGCTTTTGGGGTTCAAATGGAACGCTTAGGAACGCATATGGCAACATGGGGGCCATGCCCCAGATTCGCATTTGGGATGGAATATGCTTTTGGGGTTCAAATGGAACGCTTAGGAACGCATATGGCAACATGGGGGCCATGCCCCAGATTCGCATTTGGGATGGAATATGCTTTTGGGGTTCAGATGGAACGCTTAGGAACGCATATGGCAACATGGGGGCCATGCCCCAGATTCGCATTTGGGATGGAATATGCTTTTGGGGTTCAAATGGAACGCTTAGGAACGCATATGGCAACATGGGGGCCATGCCCCAGATTCGCATTTGGGATGGAATATGCTTTTGGGGTTCAGATGGAACGCTTAGGAACGCATATGGCAACATGGGGGCCATGCCCCAGATTCGCATTTGGGATGGAATATGCTTTTGGGGTTCAAATGGAACGCTTAGGAACGCATATGGCAACATGGGGGCCATGCCCCAGATTCGCATTTGGGTGGGAATATGCTTTTGGGGTTCAAATGGAACGCTTAGGAACGCATATGGCAACATGGGGGCCATGCCCCAGATTCGCATTTGGGTGGGAATATGCTTTTGGGGTTCAAATGGAACGCTTAGGAACGCATATGGCAACATGGGGGCCATGCCCCAGATTCGCATTTGGGATGGAATATGCTTTTGGGGTTCAGATGGAACGCTTAGGAACGCATATGGCAACATGGGGGCCATGCCCCAGATTCGCATTTGGGATGGAATATGCTTTTGGGGTTCAAATGGAACGCTTAGGAACGCATATGGCAACATGGGGGCCATGCCCCAGATTCGCATTTGGGATGGAATATGCTTTTGGGGTTCAAATGGAACGCTTAGGAACGCATATGGCAACATGGGGGCCATGCCCCAGATTCGCATTTGGGTGGGAATATGCTTTTGGGGTACATGCTGTGAGCCATGGGTGCCGAACGTGACATGTGTTGTGGCAGCATGACAGTGCATGGTTTGAGGTGTGTGCATGCTTGACATGGCCTGCATATTTGCTGTCTGTTGTGATTACTGGACATGGCATTGGACGCATCGTTTTGAGTGAGTGATGGTTGTGTGCCAGCCAACGTATTGCAGTTGTCCCATCTCCTTGGTGTGCGTGCTGCCCTGTGCCATGTGCATCACTGCAGTGCTCGGGGGGGTGTGCCCCATGTTGTGTGTTGTTGCTCACAGTGTGTCGTGCGCTTCATTGACTTCTGGCACATGGTTGGTCATGGGCATGTATCTTAGCATGACTGCTGTATGTGTGGCAGCTGTGCGGATGACATGCCTTTCATGAGACTGGGGCTGACGGATGGGATGGATGGGATGGATGGGATGTTGTATGTGCATGGTGTGTCTGTGTGTTTGATGGGTTCAGTGGTGTTCGTGTGCATTTATGTTGTTCCGCTCTGTTGCGTCTAGTGTTGTTTGTCTTACATAGGCGTAGTTGTGGGGTGTGTGGTTGACAGGCAGTAGGGGCTACATGGACAGGACTTCAATGGTGTTTCGGTTGTGTGTGATGAGTTGCACAGTGGCTGCCGTGTGGTACTATATTCAGTGTGGCTTGTGCATGCAGACGTGGCTCCTTGGGTGTTGCTATGTCTGTGATGGGTCATGTGGGGTGTGAGTCTGTTGTTCATGTCCGTGTGCACATTGTTCACTTGTTCGTGACGGTGGGCGGTGCTGCGTGTTCGTCTGCTACGTGACATGTCCCATGTGTTGGTCGTGTTCCGGTCCTCATGCCTCCAGTAATCCAGCCCTGTCCAGTTTCCC